>VWZL01002675.1:720214-731922 GCA_013396915.1 Stercorarius parasiticus
GTTCCAATTTTCCTCTCTTCACCACTGTCTCCTCGTCCTATTTCTCTTGGCTGTACAATTTTCTGAATGGTGTTGCCTGTACACTTCAGAAACATTGTGGTCTCATTGCTTTTATTTTTGCAATGTAATTCTTTCTTTTTATATTCCTTTTAAGATACAGTTTGAAAATGCTTTTGTACCTGTGATCTGTTTCAGTAGATCTTGCTATGGCCATTATTGCTATTGTTATTTGTATCTCATTTGTAATTCCAAACAACTCAGCTGAAGTGCATGCCCTGTTGTGTTTCGCATTGCGCCTAAATATAGTGAAAGTACAGCAGTTTATAAGGCAATTTGAGCGAAGAGTGGGAGTACAAATGCAGAGAGCTAAAGTGATAGTCCTCTTGGTCCTACCACTGAGCACAGGATGGAAATTGAAGAGTCCTGAGACATCTGTGTACACTACATCCTAGTTTGTCATCTTCTGTTGACTTGTCTGCTCTTTTGACTAGTCTGACAACCGTTTCTTCACTCTGCTATCCCACAAATGTGCCTTTGCTGTAAAACCCTGTTCCTCTGAAGACCCTGCCATCTGGAACAGCCTTTCTGAATCTCTCTGCCTCATTGACTTGCTGTATCTTTTAAAATCTCATTGGAAAGCAGCTTTTCTCACTTGTCTGAGCCCCTTAATACCATATTTCATCTCTTCCATTATAAGCTATTTAATTTAGTGATTATATTATTTTAATCTGTAAGGCACTTTAGAATACCATTTGGAAGAAAAATGCCGTATGTTATAATGCTATATTATATTCTACATTTACTTTACAGACAAAAACAAAACACCACATTTGAAGTTATTGATCACAATCAATTTATTTTAATTTTTTTTTTGCCAGTATGTCCTTTTTGAGTCAGAGTTGTCTACCAGTAAAAATGCAAGTAAAATTGATTTTTTTTAAGGTCTTTTGAAGGTGTCTAGGACAGGAAACTTGGATGACTGTGCCACAGTCGTTTGTATTTACCCCAAGTCACGTGTGAAAGTAACACACTAATAGTAAATAATTTGTTTTCTTATATATATTTTTGTTATCAGGGATAACAGTGCCACATGTGAGGGGGGAAAAAACTGAATTATTATGGGGAATTCAGATTTAAGAGCAAAGGAGGCCAAGATTTGTTGATGAGGAAAGGGACTTTTGTAATTCTTGACTTTGTGCCATCTGATTCATTATTGTTTATATGGACTTATGTGCTACTGGATCTGAGACTGCAAGTTGTAAGGCTTGATATTACTACCAGTGCCCGATTACCTTTTAATCAAGGGAAACGTTTTGTTCCATTTGCAAGTACATAAGTCTGGTAGAAGAAAGATTGGTCATCGGAGACCTAGTTGTATGGCAGGATCACAGCAATAGATCTGGTGAAATTCCCATATACAAGGGTGTAGCTCAAGAGAAACAAGCGATTGGAGATTGGCAGTAAGGGGATGTCAAATCTGTGACTGCCTCTTCTAAGAATTGTCTCCCAGAAGCTGAAGGGCAGCACAAAATTATCTTTCCTTTGAGACTCATCCATTAATGATGTTAATGACTGTCAGTTGTGTTCAATTTGATAGTTATCATCAGAATTGATTGATTGTAGCTATGCTGCACATGGATATAGTTAGTAAAATGTCCCTGTGCTTTAGTTATCCCTAAAAGATTGTAACTTATTAGCATTATAGTTTGATGGCAAATGCTCTTGTTGATGCTGTACACATTACTGTTATACATCATGCTGGTTCTTAGTTGACATAAATGATGGGAATATTGGACTGTGTTGTGAAGGGAAAGCACTTTGCAAATCTACATTAGTTGGTTTGCTGCCTCTCTCTGGAGCTGGCTTTGTTTCCCAGCTTGAGCTCCATGCCTTATCAATTGTGGAAAATGGGCTACTGACATTCTCAAGCCTTTCAGGCCACAAAGGCTTCCAGATCAAGAGAACCTGTGCCTATAAAGAAAGAAGGAGATACTTGAGCATAAGTGTCAGGTTGAATGCCATAGTTTGCCTGGCACATCTGTGTGGGGCTGACAGGTATGACTAAAGACCCACAAGAGTCTGTTGTTCCTCTGGCATGGAGAGGACAGGTTTGTGGAAGCTGAGCAGGAAGCTCCAGCGCGTTTACAGCACTGGTAATTTGTGTGTAGGTAACTGCGTTACTCCTTCAATTTCTCTCCTGGGAATCTTTACTCATCCCATTATTACTGGTTAAATCTTGGAAGCACTGCTTTGTCACACTGGACTCAGTTAAAAGTAATATAATTACCTATTCATGTAAAATCTCAGTCTCTCCAAGTTCAGAGGGAGAAAAATTCAGATTCTGGTTTGGCCTATTGCATGGTGAGACACTTGAGGTGGAAAGCTTGGGTTCAGATTAATTTCCATATCCAAACTTCCTTGAAGCTTCAGGTCTGGAATTGGGACTCATTATCATAATGCATTGCGTTAATGCTATAGATGAAATTCCAATTCAATCTTCTTCATAGGAAAGCCTTTGACATGATATATTAACCATCAGATTAGAAGTAGACTGACTAATTATCATTTAATGCAATTGAATGCCAGGGTTTGTCATTTGATGAGGCTGGCTGGGTGGGGAATATAAATCTGTTAGTACCGATATCGTTATGAACTTCAGATGGAAGGAAGATTAAAATTCCGTGAATGCAATATTTATTCACAGTCATTATTCACAGAGTGACATACCACAATGTCATAAAAATGCTAGCAGCTACCTTTTCATTCATATATAGTTTTAGGAAGAAGATTAATGTGATCCCAATCAGAGTTTATATCGACCTACATGCTGTTTTTTAACCGTAATTCATGGGCAAACATGTCTGCACATCTCTTTATTTACCCGAAAGATTTCTGCAGATGGGGAGTAGTTTCCTATTATAAGAGCATAAAGAATGACAAAGGAATAAACCCTCTGAGTCATTAAGTCTAAATCCTTGCTATCAGACAGAAATTTAGCTTAAACTCATCAGTCCACTCTTCTGTCTCTTTCAGATGGTTCTCTGGCTATCCTCATTTTTTTTGCTGATCCTCATCTAGACTACTGCAACGAGTAATTTGCAGTATGACAAGTAATCAGATATTTTACTGAAGTCCAGATAGGTCAGATTTATCTAATTTTCCCTTCTAAGAAACTAGTTCTTTTGGGGTGGGCGGGAGGAAAAGCCAGCGGGTTGGCATCCCTGATCTTTCCTTGGAAACCTAGACTCTACTGGAGCCTGTTTTTTCATTTCCTTTCTAGGTCTTCAATTCCACCCCCCCTTAAGGGCGTTAAAAATCTTACATGCACTAAAGCTGTAAGAATAGGTCCACGATTGCACTAATCACTTATTTCTCAATTAAAAAAAAAAAAAAAGTAATTATTTCGTTGCTCTCTAGTGTTTGAGGACTAGATGTTCTCAAACCAGGACATCCAGTCACTTGGAGAGGCATTTCATGTCCCTTAGTTAAAAAAAAAAATAAAAATCCACAAGACTTCAGAATTTACATACCAGTTACTTTAATACTTTAGGATGGTGATCCTCTAATCCTGATGAGTGATAGAGTTAGTACTTAATCTCAACTTTGGTCATTTCTATGACTGTGCTCTAATTCTCACTAGCCATTTACTTTTGCCCGAGGTTCAGTACTACTGCTATTAAAAATTTACTGTATCCATTTACATTTCTTACTATATCTATTATGTTTTATCTCACTGCCTAAAAGCTCCACTGTGTCTTTTCCTGTTCTTCTTTTATTCACATAATGAAACATTCTTGTGCTATTAGTTTTCAATTTCATTGTAAAATCATCTTGATTTTGACAGTTTTCACTTTCTAACTTCTAAAATTCAACTTCTTTCCTGGTTGAGTTCTTTTTTTCATTCTCTGTGGGCTTTTTCTCAGTACCTTTTCTGAGGTGGTTGTTTCTCCAACTAAATGAGGAGTAGGTGTCCAGTCTGTATCTGCATATTTTAGAATTTTCCATAATTATATTATTCTCTAATGTATTTATGTCCACACAAATTCAAATAATGTGTATTGATATGCAAATATGACCATAGGAACTTGTAGGAAACTTCTCAAACTATCCCAACAGAAATTATTGTACAATTACTTCTCAAAATCATTTCAAAGCACTGGTTTACCTGCCCTCATGCTTCATATCTCCTCAGAATTTCTTGCATTATTTATGTACAAAGCTAACTACTGCTTGGTTCATTATATTTTTTTTTTCTGAATAGCCTTTAAATACTTTTATTTTAGTAAAGATTTGTATACTTTTACTGAAGTTTTTATTTTGTTCTCAGCTTTAAGTCCCACAGTAATTCTGACCCTGCCTTCCCTCCACATTGTCGCACTGATTCCAGATAATATCAGCACAAGAAGGTGAAAAATTAAATGTGTTTGGTTTTTGTTAGTAGTAATGTGTAGCCTCTGGAATGTGTCACACTCAAACTGTACAAAGGAATATTATGTGTGCATACTCTACCTTCATATCAAACATTTCTTTTATTAAGTGGTGTGCACTGCTAGATGATGTGTCACAAATTTTTCCGTAGCTGGTTTATCTCCCCATTTCTGGTAGCTTGTAACAAAAAGAGACAACTTTAATTAAAAAAAAAAAACAACCCAAAACAGTCACAAAAAGGTGGGTCAATATCTGAGGGTGCCTATCTCAGAACATTGAAAGGATCCCGGTTTTCCAGCAAGGGAAAATTTAACAATTATTTAGATGGCAGCATCTAAAACAGTTGTTGAAAAAGCTAGAAGCCATTGTTCTTCATTAATAGAATGTGCAATCTGCAGTCAATATTATACACAAATTAGAAATTATTGCAGTTTTAGCAATGTAAGAGTTTTTGACACAAATACTTCATAGGCGAATCAGTATTTTTCTTAGATCAGTATGTATGAACCGCTCTACTGATCTTTGTGAAGTTTATATTTAATTATGCAACATTTAGTATAGAGGAAATATTTTAGGATAATAATGTTGCGTAATATTATACAGTATGTATATTATGCACCTGGAAGGATATAAATCATACTTCTACTGTGGGCTATATATGTGCAGTTCTTCATAGGCAATCATCTGTTTTGGAAGGGAGAGCAACATTTTAAAGCCAGCTCCAAGCATTTTAACGAAACACTCAATATTCCAGCAAATGTCTCGTAATTTTGAGACAGTTTTATTGAATGATAAAGGAAAACCCTTTAACAGATTTGAAAAAGTTTAAATTTATAACCTGCTAAATTTTTAACCTAGAAATTATTTACTGCAAAGAGGAGGGAAGGTTTCAGAATGCAAGGGCTAGTCTTCGGCTCCTAATTAGATATTAGATGGGGGTTTCGCCCTCTTTCCTTCTGACCCCTGATAGCTGCGCCTCAGTGTGAATGAACTCAGGGGTGTCAGCCGGTTTGGCGTCTTGCTAGTTTGGCAGCTGTCTTCAAATCTTGTGTGCTGTAGGGCATCTATGAGGTTCAGAAAAAGAGTTTGGACTCTTTTCCAAATGATATAATCCAAAAAAGACTTAGCTAAATATGTTTGCCATAGCTCAACAGAGACAATTCCAGACCTGAATAACCTTCTATGTCACCAGAGGACTTACTGAAGTATAGCAGCAAGAATATGAAATACGGTGATGTGGGTTAACAACATGAAAGCATATGCTTTTTGTCTGGGTAAGGGAGAAAAGTCTCTGAAAAAGGACTTTCAGGGCATAAGAACTGAAGCTTTGCTCCCTATAGTGTGATTCTCTGATCCATTCCTTCAGAAAACAGAACTACTGAGGAAAGTAGAACTTTATCCCCATGGAAAAAAATGCATATGGCACGATATAATTGATTTCATTGTTATTTATTTTGTTGTAGTAGTTTACATGTAGTAAACTGGCATTATCTATCCCTTTCCCTAGCATTACAAAATTTCCACTACTGTTGGCAACAGGACTGACTTTTTGTTTAAGCGTTATTACATGATTTCTTTTATATTCTGCAGTGACAGTTCCTACGTGGGCTGGTCTGTGTAGTTAAGTTATTACCAGAAAATTTTTAATGCAACTGTCTATGCTGCCTCCAGTGTTGTCAAACTAGTACTTCTTTTGAGCACAAAAGGGGGAAAAAGTAAGTTAAAAGCTATGTACGTTATAATTTACAGGAGTATTTACAGATATTTTAAAATATCTATGATTTTTTAATGAATCATATTTGTGTGTAAATGCTAGAACCAAAATGTCCTCTACAAAAGTGTTCTATAAAACAATAGTCTCCGGGCAATTCACATGCCACAGGCTTTTGCAAGAGGACATACGAATTTTACTGGAAGAAAAACCCCTAGTTTTCATTTATGGCAAAATCTTGCAAATGCTTTTCAATGAGGTCTATTTTTAGTAACTATCTATATTTCTGGGCATCTCTCTCTAATCTCATGTGTGCTATATGGGTGGTAACCCAGTGAATTAGGTCCTGTCAAAAGAAAAAGAAATGCAAAAAATATTGTTATTCTCTGAGCACACAGTGACATATTTTTATAAGCCTTCCTTGAACAATTTAATTTCTGGTAATTAGAGTGGTTGCAATCTTTCAGATTAGAAGGGTTTAGTGTTTATTAAGAGGTTGCCTTCTGTGTTGCAAGATGGTTATCAGCATGGGTCCAATCCGGTATTACCAAAGACATAATATTCAGGGAGATGGCTTTTTTTTCTCTCTCTTGCCTTTTTTAACCTGAAGGAAGAAATTAGATATGTAAGGGCTCCTGATCTTATTCACGCTCTGTTGATCACAGATTTCCTCTACAACTTAAATAAGTAGGTAGTGACATACTTTATGGCAATGCAGACCAGATCACCCCAAATCAGTATTCTCCCTCTTTAATGAAACTCAGTGCAAGTTCTGGGAAGCATGCCAGGCGCGTGAGGGGATTTCACAAGCTGGGATGGGAGGAGGGCAAGGATTTAACAAAAGGGAAGGAGATGGCAGGTTACATGATGTAACCTCTTCTCATATCAATTTTGACATAGTGGAAAAATTGGGTGTATGAGCTCAAGGTGCCCTCAGGCATCTTGACTTGCCAGTGGTACTTACTCAGCACATCACTGACCTTGGCATTGTTACAGAATCACATTTGTTCACAGATGAACTGCTTTTGAAGGGTTTATCCAAATACCAAAGCACAAAGGCACCTGAGTGCCTTACTCTTCCTGACTTCCAAAATTGATCAGGATTGACAGTGCTCCACAGAACATTCTGTTTTCAACTGTCTGTCATTTTACTTTGAAAAACGAGCAGGTAGGGAAATCTCACATCGGTTCTAGAGCTTGCTGTCTAATGTTATCTGACTTGTCTAAGGTGGCCCTGGGCAAGCAGAGAATTGATTGTTAGGCTCACAGGTTTACTGTTGGCTCCCTATCCATGGGCTGTTTGTACTGTTATCTTCTTGCAAAATTTGGTAGGTTATTCAAATTCAACCAATTTCTGAAGTTCTGAGAAGGACATCTCTTAGGCCTTTGTCAAAAAAAAAAAAAAAAGTCTTCCACCTCTTCCAGCATATTGAAGTTACCTCTGTAAGGAAGCTTCTCCTAGTCTTTGTTCTTATACCTTGTTTGGTGAGCGGATGGGGAAAGTAGCATGGCCCCTGCTATGCATGAAGTGGTTTAGAAATGTCAACTGTGTATGAGTAGATATTTTACTGCTAGTTAATAGTTGTAGTTTTGATTACTTTTGGAATATATGAATTTGTGGTTGTGCAATCAAGTGGTATGCAAAAATACATTCAAAACTCCATTTTTAAAAGTAGGATGGAAATTTTTCAGAGCCAGTTCTGTGTTTATATCTGTAGTGTTTTGAGATCTTGGTACATTTCCTAATCACACTGTTGACAACTTCATGGCTATGGGATTGTTGCAACAATGTCTCTTTAGGTGAGATCTAAAAAATATATGATGGTAGCGTTTACTGTCTCATCTCATTAAAAGGAGAGCTTTATATTCCAACCCCCCTGCCACGTCAGGGTCACCTCCCACTAGACCAGGTTGCTCAAAGCCCCATCCAGCCTGGCCTTGAACACCTACAGGGAAAATCCAAAATAAATCAACATCCTAAAAATATTTAAAAATTGTCCTCCCAGATTTAGTTCCCAAGATTTTTTTTCTTACAGTGTATTTCTTATGTTCTTATTACTGAAGTAGTATTTTTGATGGCTGGTTATGATCTGAAAATACTAGATATGTAATATCTAGGACATTGATCTAAAACTAGAATATTAGCGGCAAAATATTTCTTGGTGATGATGTAAAACTGTATGTAAACACTAAATACTCCTTACTTCAATTCAGACTTTCTCAGTTGAGTAAAACTGTGTCCCGAATACAGAACAAAACATACAAGAGGCCAGTGTGATGCTCATTGGTCACCCCTTGAGTTCTTTTAGACTCACTGTGCACATGGATCACAGTCTTGTCTCTCTTGGTGCCTGCGGGGTGGGTGCCATGAGGTCTGTGAGACTCATGGTTGTAACATGCTACCAAACCTCTGCTCTTTGCCATAACGGTTGTTCTACAAGTCTGGCTTTTTCAGGATTTATGCAGGATTTCCCCCCACCTCGCAGTGGTCTGGGCGCTATATCTCCCAGATCTGCAAACATTGTTTTGTATTTCCTTTTCTTGCTCACTCTTTTCTCTAGTCACAAAGTCAGCCAAAGTACTAGATAATGTTAAGCATCTCATTAGCATTCAAGGGACTGTCTCAGCACTCACCTAGGGATTCAATTCCAGTCCAGGAGTCACTGACAATACATTTTCTACAGTCTCCTTGATACTCCCTTTGTTTCAATTGTCAGCTTCAAACTTCTCACATTTCTGTTCTTTGAATAATATTCCCAGCATCTTAAGCTTTTGCCATGCATAATGTCATTTTCCACACCTCTGTTTTTTTAGTATGAAAAAGTATTTCTTGGGTCATAGTAGGCTTTTTAGCTAAGGAGTGAGTAAGCTGCTTTTAGGGGGGGGGGAGAAAGATGTCAAGTTGAACTAGAAATCAAAGACAAGAATGAGCCATTTCAAGGTAGGGTAAGAAAAATGTAACCTTTGCAATAAAGGAATGAAAGGGCTCACAGAAGGCTGAGATGCTTTTGGTCAGTCATCTACACTGCGGTATTCGGCTTTTTCCGATGGGCCTTTGCCAGATAAATATCTTTCTGCTTCTCTCTCTACCTAGGCTGGCATCCTAAGGTGTAGGTTTAGGTTTCTAAAAAGTGAGTCCCTTCTTAACCAGCTGCCCATGTATTTTCTTTTGAGTATCTGTCGCTGCTTTTTGAAATTCCCTCAGATCTGCTCCTCCTTGCTCTCCCTTTAGATGGCAGACCTGCAAATGTGGCACGGTGCACAGTGAGATGCCAGTCTACCAGGCATGCTAACATGCATGCTGAATCCTGTCTGGAGTCTGATATCGGAAGAGCCTGGTCAGGGAGTAGGTAAATCTGGGAGTCTGCCAGATTCCTCCCAGCTGCTGAACTGCATCTTAGAGGCCAGTGTAGACAGAGATAAGTGTTCTCCAGCTTTGGCAATAATTGTCAAACTGAGTGGGGAATTCAGCTTCCTCTATGTAGCCAGTTGACTTTTATGATTTTATATTTTATTTTTAATAGTGGCAATATCAAAGCCCTTTTTTCAGTTTTCCTCTGTGGAATTGATGTAACTCTGGAATTTTTCTTACTAGACTGTAGTTTTTATGCACGATATCTGCCCAGATAAATATGTTATTAAAAAACGCCTCACTTTATTCAATAACAAGTAAATAATTCTTTCTTGAGACAAGTGTCAATAGACAGATTCCTGCATGGCATTCATTTAAAAATCGTCAGTTCCCTTCTGAGTAATGTCTGTGCATACAGGCAGTGTGTGCACCTGACTCATCTTGAGCACTGTGTTTGCTAATGAATTAAGAGGTCCATTCATTAGAATGACATAATACAATGCAGAAGTCTGTCTGACTGTGATGGGATCTGATCTTCACCTCTGTGTTATGGAAGCTGTGGCTTTGCTAACCCTCTGTAGTATTTAATTCCTGTTGTTGTTCTTTGGGTAGCTGAAATCCATTCATTACTGCTGGGCCCTTTTTAGAATAACTTCAGAGAATAATCCACTACTAATAAATTCCTGAAAATGTTGCAAATTAGAAGTAAAGAAGTTGAGGACTTAAGATTTTATGTTTGCAGAACTTGCAAACTTTGAGTAAGGATCATGTAAACAGAAACGTTAACATGGTTTCTTCTGTGTATATGGCCATTGAGTGTTTATATAACTGTCAGAAGTATTTACTCTTTTATTTTAAATAGGATATTCCCAGACTTAACCTTTACTGTTCATTTTTTCTTCGAAAATATAAAAAGATTTATTAATAGAATATCTCTGGCTAAGCAGATGTGGAGACTTGGTGCGTAACAAAAAAGCAGAAATTATTTTAAAGAATTTTCTCTGTCACTGTAAGTCTTCTATCTTTCCTGTAGGCCTCATGTTTTCAAAGCTTAGGAATGCAGGAATTTTACTGATGTCATCAGCTCAGATATTAGTAAGTTAGAGGATCTGTTCTGTGTTATCAGGCACAACATGAAAGGAAAAAAAAATCCACATTTAATTTTGTCCAAATCTAATTGGGAATACCTCCAGATTCTGTGATAAGTTCCACCGGGATATGTCCACTGCAGTATTGTTGGATCAAATTTATTCTGGCTTTACATTGGGGTGTAGGGAATGATTATGAATCTCACTAAACTTCTCATGACTCTATTGCCCTTTTGAGGAGACTGCGCTGAGCTACAGAGCTACCAGGTATGTCATACAGTGCAATCCCTCTTCATCCTCAAGAAACGTGGCTTCTGAGGAGATTTGTTATGCAGGGCACACTAAAATGATATCAGCCTAGAAGCTGCCAGAAGATACACCAAAAAAACCCAACCCCAAACACCAACCAAACAGAAAAGAATGAAGGAGATGAAGGCATGTTCCTTTGCCTTTGAAAATAGGAATAAATTGCCGTACCTTACTAAGAGTGGCACATTAATTACTCCACAGGAGTCATTCACCTTTATTGTGGGAAGCTGCTTTCCTAGCTTGGTGGTCCTAATGACTTCTGTGTCTTATCCACTGCTCTTTCACAAATTGTCTATTGATTAATGATGCAGTTTACCCTAAGACTAAATAATAAGCAAAGGACGACATTTTTTGGCACTCCTTGGTGCCTGGACTAGATCAGGAAACGTAGATGTATTGCTGTCTTCTGGATAGTATTTCTACATAGGGATTGATGCATCGGACAACTGGTGTGCAGACTGCAGACTAATAAAGGTTAAATCACAAAAAGTGTTATGAAAAATCTAAGATAGTGAGTCAGCTTGGAACAACGAAAGACCAAGCGACCTGAGGACCTGGAACAGAAGTGAACCCACCTGGCTTCTGGAGCTGCTAGAAATAATGGTGAGTAGGTGCAGAAAAAGCTAGCAACTCCTAGTTATTCTGCCAGTTATTGTAAAACTCGGACTTCTAACTTTTTATAGTGTCACTAGAGAAAGCTGGCCAATCTGTCTTCCTTTTTCACCCACACCAGTACTGCTTTTTCCTCTAAGACTTATCTCCAACTGTGGCTCTTGCAGCCTCTTCTTTTTTTCTTCTTTTTTCACTTGTCTACCTTTTT
>VWZL01002675.1:731943-798391 GCA_013396915.1 Stercorarius parasiticus
TTTTTTTTAAAGGACCTTTACTGCCATCAGTTCTCCTCTTCCTCTTGGCCAGGACTGCCTCCTCCCCTCCATGGGTACAGAAAACACAGATGACAGCTCTATTTGATGCAAATGAGTGTACTCAGAGTCACGTAGCCCTCATTTATTCTTCCTTGGTGCTTTCTTGGTCCTTTTGTCGTTGGCTGTTCCCGGCCATCTTGGCCCTTTCTTGGTTTCTGATCTTAGTTGTGTTGATAAGGCAGAGTTTCAAACTCTTGGAAATGAAAGCTAAGATCATGGCTCATCCTTTGACAGTGGAGATGGATAATGGGCACTTCAATGCGTTTCTTTCAATGCAAAAACAGCTGAGCTAACTGTTCCCATAAAAGTCCAATTGATTGCTGTAGGCATTATATTCATTCTGACAATGATAAAATGATTGCTTTAGTATCTGGCTGCGTAACCCACTTACAGCATGTGCACCAGTATTATGAGAATGTTTCAATTGTGAAAATCATTGAGATGTAAATGTCATGATTATAATTTATCTTCATTAAAAATTCCATCGGAAGAAGGAAAATTAATACATGTGCCATATAGAGTACCAGCTACTAAAAAGTAATATGTTATACTGAAAATAGGGACTTAGGAATGTAACTACACCAGAAAATAATTCAGAAGCACATTCTAGTGATGAGACAGGTGGTTATCTCAAGGGCATTGCCAGAAATATTTTATTGGCTCTCAGTTCTAATCTGGAGTGGTGTAACATTTCATCTTTCTCTAATAGCAATCTTAACACTTCTTTCCCCCTCCCCACCCTGCCAACACAGACAACCAGCCAAACAGAAGGGGCTGTCATTATTGTGTTTTAATGCTTGAAAATGATTGTATCACCTAAAACTGCCATCATCTTTGAGCACAAAAGCCAGCTCTGAATTTTATTAATGTCACTGGAAAGACTTCCATTAAATTCATTGATCGTTGACTCACGTTTTCTCTCCTGTAGTCATTCACAGTTCTCTTATATTTCATGTTTTCATTATTTTATTTACTTGCTGATTTATATGATGACAGTGAAAGTTTTGCTTTTAAGTTCAACATCTCAGCTCAATCTACTATTACACTTCTATCATAGATCCAGAATTGTCTGACTAAATATTTATTTGGTTGTTTTTTTTTTCTCTTAGCATATATGACTTAATCTATTCCCTTCTTATACATACGGTTTTGGGATCATTTTTTCCTTTATTCACTAGTTGTGTGGTTTTGTGGTGTGGAGCTTTTTGCTGTTTTTTTTTTTTTTTGTTGCTTTTTTTAAAACCTAGTCCAAATAAAAATTGTGATCTGTGGTCCTTTCCATTTGACTCCTCTTTTTGATAAAATAAGTTGTGTTTGATTGGTTTAAAATCGAATATTTTAATTAGAAAACAATGGATAGCCACTGAATATTATTTATAGATTTATGCTGATTAAGTGTAATATGTTCTATTACTCTGAGATTTTTCTTTTTAATTTTATCTTTTCATGGCATGTAAGCACCTTCCCTGTGGTTCTCCTGTAGATCAAATGTTTTATCTCAGTGAATTTATTCTCTGCCAGATTTACAAAAAAAGGAAATATTCATCATTCATGTTACATGTTCTGTAACTGCCAAATCTCTGTAAATACACAATAACTGATGAGTTTATGTTATTATTTTATTTGCTTTTAAGTTTTAAGGAGCTCTAATGATTGACCCAGTATGAACTTTCTTTGGTTGTCTGTCTTTCTACTTCTACAATTGTAGTACCGTCACCAGTGCATAGTCGGGTCTTATTGCCAGAGCTGATACCAAAGCTCTGTGATATGGTAAAAGACATTTCATAATTTGAGAAGTTAGTATTCATTGCCATATTCTAGATATTAGAGATTTGAAAGATATACTTTTTTCCTGAGCTGAGTATCACTCTAGTTCATTAGATATCCCACATTTTTGTCTGTCAGATATGTTTTGCTTCTCTCTTGCATTGGCTCTTTAAAGCAAAGTACAGTGGTGAAAAATGTGTTGAAACAGGAGAGGGAGCTCTCAGCCTGGCTATGAGGGGGCATCGCTCCCCCCAGGGCCGAGTGGGAAGCGAAGCTCCCCTCTGCTTTTAACAGCAGAGGGAAGAGGGGTTGGTTTTACCTGCCCTGCTGTGCTTTAGCCATAGTTATCTGTTCGGCTGAAAGGATGGTGAGGAATGAGTTTGAAAATTAAATAAAAACAAATAAAGGTTAGGTAAAAGATGAGGAAAGTTTAGGGTAAATGACTGTGTATGTAATGGAGCAGCTTGGGGTCCAGTCTACTCTCCATCTGCTATAAAAATGGAAATGTTCCCAAAGATGAATGATGGGGTGAAAACATATTTGGAATGAGTGCTATGAAGAGCCTTGACGTTTCAAGTTTTAATTAACAGAACTTTTTATTGTTTCTGCTGTCAGTGATGCACGACTTCAAATTTGCTTTCAGTGGTCTTGTTAGAGCTGTTGCCTTCTCTTTCTTACACATGTATACTTACAGATATAGGTACGTGAGCCTTTCTTACAGGCAGGCAAACAAAATCTGGTGGCTGCTGGCATAAATTGGCAGTACTTATTTCAACTGGAAGCACGGTGAAAAAAAAGTTATACAGAAAAGTTTAGGCTGCTCCGTCAGGGCTTCTAAGCAAACACTGTCTATGTGGTAGTTTGTCTTCAGCTCTCACTGACTATAATTCAGAGGGTGGGGAAATACCTGTCTGCATTGTTTGGCTTGAAATGATTGTGACTGAGTTACTTCACAGTTAAATATTTTACTTTTAATAAAGACTGTGGAGGTTTTGAAGGTTGCCATGAAAATAGGAAAATACACCAAATGAGCACAGTAAACTGCTTCCACTATATTTCAAGTAGAAATATTTGTCCGTGGTTAAATTTTTGTTGCTTTTCCTATGCTGGAGGTTGAATTGTACCCTGAAGAAGAGTTGTCTTTTAGAACCAGGACTGATACTTTGTAACCTCATAGGATTTGTCATCTTCAGTTAAAAAAAATGTAAACTACTACTAGCTTCTCAGTGGGCTTCATGAGTTGGTTTATATGTTTCCCTAACAGAATCTACAGTGCAAAACCACAGTACTGCTGGCATATAGCCTAGATTTGTGCCGGCTGGGCTGTGTGCACATCTGGGCAGCTGATGTGGGCACCTTCGCTTCCCACTGTTGGGAATAAGACTGGGGCTGAAAGGCTTCCCTGTGCATCATGGATGAATAGTTGATGAGGAACCACTACTTTTTACTTTGGTGGTGCTTATACTATGCAATAAGTTGTTTAACCATACAAAGAGGCTGTTTGGAGCCGTACCTGCAGCCTATTACTTGCAGACTTTGTGTACCACAGACTAGTAGTTTAGCTTAACCAACTCTTAGACAGCTATCTCAGATTTCAGCTACATAGTATGTTGAAATGGTTAAGGTTTTGGCTTTTACATCATATAAAGAAGTAGTAGATGAGTATCATGAAAATAAGAACAAGGGTTTAAAGACGGTTGAAATTTTAATACAGAAATTAGTATTTATTTTGTTTTCATTCGCCCCCATGTAGACAAGAAGGAATCCACCAAAGTCAGTTGAGTTATACAGTTGGAAACCTAGGGTAAATATTCATGACATAACCTTAGCAAAAGTCTTTCTAAAATGTGAAAATTTTTGATGGAATGCTAAAATACTAACATTCTGTATCAAATCTGATGAATGGAACATGATTTTGTCCAAAGGGCAGGTGAGGTATCAGTCTTTATGGTGGTAAAGGTTTTGGAAACATTAACATGCTTTGGATGTGCACAAGATTTTGTTCTTTTGTTTCCATGTTAGTCTGTGGCTCACATTTATATCTGAAAATTGTGCAAAAGGTAGCTGTCAACTAAACTAAGATGAGAACATAGATGAAAGCTGCTGCTTCAGAAGATAAGAAAGTCAATATAAAATGTTTTAGAAGGACTCCTAATGATCTGCTTGATCTTTACAGAAAAAGTCCCTAAGGATCCACTTGTACAGAGTCAAAAATACATTACTTGTAACAAGAGGTTTTAAGAAGTTGCTGCATTTGTTGGTATGTTTTACCAAGGAAAGAACAGTTCTTTTTCTGACATCCATATATGAGAGAAGCATGCCAGAGAACCATTTTCAACTTAGTATAAATGCCCATTATTAAAGCTTTAATAGAATAGGGCAGCAAGTAATAAAATCTGTGCCTTTCAGCCGTGTTCTTTCACTACATACTTCAGGCATTTTTTTTTTCAAAACTGTGTGAGAAGCACATAAAGGTCTGTTTCAAAGGAAAATCATTCAATAATATGAAGTGTCGTTAGTAGTGACACCTAAATCTAGGGACTGACTGACAGGTTACTGCCTGTGCTTGAAAAGCCTTACACACAAAATGTAAGAGCAAAAGATGTAACTGAATAAGGTTCAAGAGCCAAACCAAGCTCCTGGATCAAAACCGTACAAATGCAGAAGTTCAGAACCTCACTGGGAGGTGGCAGCCCACATCCCCACAGCATTCCGCTTTTTGAGAAAAGTTGCTTTACCTCCCCTTGTACGTTTTGTTGGATTCACTGTCTGGACTCAGAGTCTTGTAGAAAGGTTTAAAGATCTGTAGACCACACCCACACCTTGCAAAATGAGGTGTTTGACAATGCCTGATATGGTGGATGTGCCCTGTGCTAGTAATAATTGGATTATATTAGAGCAGGTGAGGTATTAGGTGCTCTTCTCAAGTAAGAGAGCATAAATAAGAATGCATTAAAATCACTCAAACAGTGTTTGGTTATTATTATGAACAGGTCAATTTTCCACTAATGTGTAATGTAAAATGGGAAGAAAGCACAAATCAGGACCATAATGCATATGTACAAAAATGTATTTTTGTTAAGTAATTACTAAAAGTGAATGTTGCATAGGCTTTTGTACCCTTTTTTGTTCTCTCCGCAAAGTAGACTACCTGCTTGTGCCACTTATTATAGTATCTTGATAGGAAATCACACTAATCTGCAATATAAATTTCAATTCTACATGTGTCTGCCTTGAATTTAAAGGTTACTCACTCTTTAAAGGGAATGGTCCAAATTGAACCCTTGTATAAATGTTCTCAGTTCCTTAGGACAGTTATAAAAGCTGACCCTATTTTTCTGGCTGCATTTTGTCTACTTTCTGTTAAACACCTGTCTTTTGTACTCAAATACCTGTTATGTTCTCCTAGAAGAAAAAAGAATTGCTAGAAGAATTCTAACCTTGTTCTGTGGAAGTTTAACCACTTACAATACAGCCTATAATTGCCTTTTTTATCATCATTTTTTGGTCATAAAGCCGGCAGTTGTCCTTGAATAAGGAAAAATGTAGATTTTAGAAATGGTGGAAAGTTTAGGAAAGTGAATTATTTTGGAGTTCATTTATTGAAAAATGCCTTGTCCTTCAAAACTGAAGCTTTTGGTAATGGTCAGACCATAGCTGTTGCTACCATTAAAAGACAAGCATTTATGAATGAAAAATTTTGGGTCAATAACAAACTGCAATCCTGACGCTATACTTGAAAAATAATATTTTAATTCATTTTGAGGTCTTAATCTCACTTTTAGATAATTTGTGGGTTTAAAGGGAATAAAAAATCTATTAGTATTTTGTACTGTGGCTCTTTGTGAATATATAACAACGTATTTTAACAAGTATCCTGGAACAAGTTAAAACTTTCCCTGATGTCCTTATATATTAAAAAAAACCCCAAACAAACAAAAAACAGGCTAAATGAGTAAACTGTAAACTGTGGCAGGACATTTTTTCATGCATATAGAAATTATTTTTAATATCTAAAGGTACTAAGTTAATTTACATGTAGATTTATTTGAACAAGTATATTTTAAGTTATCATATTGGTGGCCATAATAGTAATTATTATAACATTGATTTTCAGAACTTTCTGCTGATTTAGAACTACTTGGTATTTTGTATTAATATAAAGAACATAATCATGTTGGAACCCACAGTCTCGATTAATATTGAGAGGTGTTTGCACAGTAAATATCAGAACTGTATGTGGGTTAGAGGCAGAAAAAGTACTGGGAGAAAGCAAAATTGATGTCTTCCTCAAAAAAGCAAAGTACAGGAGCTGTGATTTGCAGACCAGTTGGCTTAATTTCACTTCTCATAGGTATCTATAAGATACCAATATTGATGAGAGCTAACACATAGTTTAAAATAATGATCCATGTCAGAGGGATTGGATTTCTTTATATAAAAGACAGAAGGCTTTGTGGGTACAGTACAATCTTTGTTATATATCTTCTGATGCAGTTAATATTAGATATTAAAAAAATGCTACAGAAATATTGATTAGGAAACCATGCTAGAGTTGTACAAATGGATGAGAATACAGACTGATCTTAACCAACCATGAAAAACGCCATTCAGCAAGGCAGGAGTGCCTAGGCAGAATTAACTCCCTGTGCCACTGAAACATCAGCTCTATAAAAGAGACCACAGCATACAAAGAATCTGTGTTGAACCATGTAAACTAAATTCTAGACAACTGTGTCAAAAGATGCAAGAAGGTGCAAACATAGTGTTCTCAGAATATGATAAATAATCCTGTTTCAAAGAAGCTGTACGTAAGCATAAATACATGTTTGGTTAAACTCGTTCTGTTCAACACACAGGTCTCAGATTGTGTCCAATTTTGAGCACTCCATTTCAAGGCAGATGAATCAATTGGAAAGTGTGGCGTAGAGAAGCAAGAGTATCAGATTCTAGAAAAGATTTTACATTTTACGTTTTGTTTGTTTCAAATAAAAGGCTGAAGGGAGGCATAGTAATACTTTTCAAGTGTGCAAAATAGTGATACAGAAAAGAATAAAATACTCTGTATTTAGATAGACAGGATACAGTGGGCTTAAATTGCAGCCAGGGAGATCTGGATTAGACATTGGAGAAAGTAAGACAATGCAAGAGATTGCTTAGGGTGCTTATGGAGTCCCCACTGCTGAAGGTCGGACAATGGTGGAAGGCCAGACAAATGTCAGTCATGACAGATGAAGTTATAGCTGGTCCTTCCTTTGGGCATGGGGAACGGACCAGATGATCTCTGAGTGCCTGCCTTCCTTGTGTTCTACAATTCTGTGTAAAATGTGTCCAGGACCTTAAAATAAACAAAAATGAATGCTTATTAACATGACAGTTGATTAGACTTAATCAGGCCTACTGTCCCTTTCTGCAGAATAATAATGAAATGATACAAGCCGTGCCTGCAGCAGCTACTTATGTTTACAAAGAAGAGAAAGATGATCATGTCATCTACAGAGAGCGTGATTCTTTAAGAAAATGAAGGGTGTAATGAAGACTAGACATCAAACTGACGTTTAAATTAAAGAAAGCCTCCAAAACATAACATAATATGCTTTCAGGTAATAAATAGGAATAGTGAAGTTTGAACATAGGGTTTTTTGACTTAGATGATGGTTGAATGGGGCAGGAGCTGATAGTTACTGAGAGAGTGGTTGAATCCCGTCGTTAGTCTGTCTTGCAGAGCAACACAGCAGCAGCAGCTTAAAACTCGCATGAGGACTCCTCCGAATCTGACCCTTATGCTGCCACATGCAGAACAGGTTTAATTTTTTCCAAGGCGGAAGTTCTGACACTAGGCTAACAGTATGAAGGACTATCCATACCCTTTTTTTTTATTTATTTTTTCCATTCTAATTTATTTCCAGTTTCAAAAAAAACCAACCCAACAAACCATAATTCTGAAAAAAGAACACGCTTACTTTGCTGGTAACTGTATCTTTAAGGCTATGCAATGCAAATGAGCTAAAGCAGATTTGAGAGTCTGTCTGTTGACTAGATTAGCATCTTGATTTTTCATAGATTTTTAAAACAGAAAGGATTTGCCAGACACCATCCATACCAGGGAGAATAGGATAACTTTTTGTAGTGAGCCCATTGTCTGGGTATCATTGCCTGTACCCACCATGTAGTGAAGCCCAAAATATTCTAAAGGCAGCATGAAACTGAGACTCAGTTTTCCACTCTATTTATTTTGTTAGCTCGATAGTGATGCCTAAGTTCTTGGTGAAGCACTTTGAGTCTGATATGGAAAAATGCTGTAGAAAAGTCTCTATTTTATCTCATTCAGCTTTTACAGACGGATTACAATAGTAATATTTTATTATAACATAAATGTCATATCTATATCATAATTTTTTCATCTATACATATAATCTGATTCTGTCCATATATGCTAAATATGAACATGTTTTGTTGGAATTTTCCGTATTCTAGAAATTTCTTAAGCTTACCTAGAAACCAGCAATAATGACCTTAAAGTTCCTCAGACTGTATTTCTCTTAGACAAATGTGCCAGCCAGTATGCATTACTTTTGCTCATGATGCAACAGATGCAATGCTAAGGATAATTGTGACGCAGAACATTCTTTCTACTTTTATAGAATGAAAACATGTAATGGATCCACTATACTAAAGGAACAATATTCTCCACAAGCAAATTTTTAAATTTTCCTTTTTTACTTATATAGCAAGGATAGATACATTTCCTTTTTAAAAAATAATTTAGCTGAAAAGAATCAGCTCACTAGTCACATAGTATCAAAATCTCATGCCAAAATATTAAAAAATGTGTCCCTGAATCTGCTTAGTATGAGACATCAAGACTTGCTTTAAAATACCTTTATACAGTCAGGCTGGTATAAAGGGACCTTAACATAGCTGAAAATAGGGCTTTGATCTCAGTAAGTTCGTACTTCCCTAATAAGAAGTTGTTCCTTATATAATTCAAAAGAATTAACAGTGCAGCAGGAAAGAGAAACCCACATATATTTTATGAAAGTCAGAAAGAACCAATATTTCACTGCAAAGAGATGAAGCGAAAGTGCTTCATATTGTGCAAAAGCACGAAAAGGTAAATGTTTCAATGAGGCGTCACAGGAGAAACCTCCCTGAGCTGATCTAATCCAAAATGTCTTTAGGGAAGGATAAGAGGGAAAGGTATATTAGAAATGATGTCCTGATGTTTTAGACCAAAATGTTAAGGGGAGAGTCCTTTGAGTGCGATTCTTGTGGCGATTCACAATTTAAAAGCCCAATGCTGCAGAAAACACAAGAAAAAGGAAAAAAAAAAAAAAAGAAAAAAATTCTGTTGCATTGTAGGGAAGGATTACTGAAATGGTGGGTAATTACTCCCCACTCTGTCATCTAGTTCATAAGAGAACAGAGTGAAACTCCGCGATATCTAATAATCAGCAATAAACAGCACTAATGGTATTTGTGCAGTAAAAATTACCAAGTCCCCAAAAGAACAACAAAAGAATCCAGGCAAGTTGTCATGTTGAGAAAGTTATTATTGCTGCCAAAGTGAGGATAAGTAAATAAAATTAAATTAAAACAGTGAACAAATGTTGCTGCCTTTGAGACTGGGATAACTCTGTGGCGTACCATAATGAGGAAGCCAAACAATATACTTCAATGCCAATTAATGGAAATGCACCAAGACCCCCAGATTCCCTTTCGGTACTTGCTGGCATCACTGGTGGGCAAGTGCTGCACAAGAATCTTCTGGTTTTAGTGGCTCTGTCCTTACAGAAGAAAGGAAAGTTCTTTCTCTTGTTTCTACCAGTAATGGGATGTGTGATTTTTGTGAAGTCATGTCATCTTATTTCCACATATTTCAAGCCACTATTTAGAGTAGCAAATCAATCACAGGCTGTTTCTTCCTATGCATTTGCAAAATACTTAGGAAAATAATAGGTTTTGTGTTATATCATAATAATAATCACTTACAGGCTATTCTCATAAGCTTAAATCCTAAATAAGCACTATAGGATTTGGCCTAATTACCCAATTCTCTCTCTACCATAGTCAGCAAAACCTTTTTCTCTGACTTAATTGGAATGAAGCTCAAGTCATAAGTCTTTGTGGAATGCATGGATTTCCCTATGCGGATATAATGTATCTGATTTTGGTTTTATATTCAATTCACAACTGAATAGAGTTTTTTTTCTATGAAAAATATACTTTGATTTATAGATCAAGATGTCAGGAAAAATTTTAATTCCATCCTGTACAATCTCTAAAGGAAAATCTTGTTCAGTATTTTTGAATAAATGAAATGCTGAAGAGAAATCACACTGATTTCATGCTTAACTTACACAATGGCTCATTTTTTATTATATTAGTATTACATAATCTGCATGTGTAAGTGCAATAGAGTGATGACATCATTGAACTTGGACGCATTTGTGGAAAAACATTCTAATTTTTATCCATTGTTAAATCCAATTGTATCCAGTGCTTGATGCATTTCCTTCTGGCTGGTATCTGAAAGACTATATTTCATAAAAAGTATGTTGTGTCTTTTCTTCATAGCAAGTCAAAGGAATGGTCGCCAGTAGCACACCAGTATATCTCCAAATGTAATTTTGATTGAGTTTGGAAGTAGTTAATAAACTTTACTTCTTTCAACAACATTGGATTTAGTTTCTAAGTCTGAACATAGATCAAAATAAGGCGGTTTAAAGTCAATATAAATCAAAGCATGGTCTGAAATGTTAATATACTACCTGTGTCACTGGTAGCAATTCTGTCAGAAATTCCCTTAGATATCAAAAGAAAAAAAATGTTTTTGAGTATGTTTCTGGGTGAAACATATAAACTTGATGCAAGGTAGAAGTTCCTCTATATCAATATCATGCAGCTCGTTATAAAGTTGAAATAAAAGTTTGGTATTGGAGTTGTACGCGCTCACAGTAGATCTATCACTTACTGCTTTAAAATATAGGAAAACCACCGTATTTAACTGTTGTGAATTTCAACAAATGTATCTCTTACTGTCTTATGACATAATTAATGGGAAAAAGTCCATTTGGAGCATAAGAAGTGCAGACTTTTTATCCAATGTATTGTTCAGTTAAGTTAATAAGGAAAATGCTTGGTGGAGTCATAAGTAAAATATGTTGATTTTCAATGGCACTTAGTATCTTGGCCAATTTGGATTTGCATTTGGTGGATTACAAAAGTAAGATAGTGAAAAAATTGGACAAAAAAAAAAAAAGGGGGGGGGTGGGAAGAAGAAAAAGCAATAGTTAAAATGAATAGTAACAATGTAGAATGCTTTTTCCAAGCCGTATTCCAAGATTCATTAATTGTCTTTTCAAAGAGCACTCAGGAAAAAGTATTTTCTTGGAAAGATGTTACTAACTGTTGCGCACAATGTTATTTGAGCAGGGTAGCTCTGTTATTTGAGCTGATTTTATTATTTTTGTCAGTTTGTTTTTTTTTTTTCAAACTGTTTTCAAGAGCCTCAGGTGGGTGCGAATGTTCTCGGAGTGGTAGAAATTTCACACATATTTTTCTTCTTTTCTTTGTTGCTGGTTCAATTTATTGGTGCCTGTTTCTGATTTTGAACTTGTTTTGGTGGGAAGAGCTGTATTCCTTTAGTAATTTCTCTCTCGCCAAGAATGCATTTCGATTCTCTTACTTTTTCTCCTTGAAATCTTTTGGTCTGTCTTGGACTTACAGTCTCATGTTTGTCCACCCAAAATATGTCTGAGACACATCTACTGGATGAACAGGAAAAAAAGAAAACAATAAATTATCACAGTCTCTTTAAAAAAAGGGATTTCTCCTCTACAGCATACTTTAAATTCTCTGCCTCCTGAACTTGATACTACCTTTAGAGATAGCACAGCTGTGTAACTCCTAGGTGTAGTGCGTATAGTGCATCTGATATGTTAAAAATAACATCATGCAGATACCCATTCTGCAGTAGAGTGGGCAAAGTGCCCCACCACTTTCAACATCTGCAGGAACGCTTTCAGATTGGTGCTAGATTTCAAATGTGGAAATCTAGTACCAAACAATACACCATGTTTATTCTGGGCATGTAGGGTTTTGGAGATGTTTGGTTTTGAAGAGCTGTCCTGCGGCAAGGCAAAAGTCACTGGAAATCCCATTACTCTGAAGTCATAGGCTACATATGGCTTGATAGATAACTTCTCTTTGAGGTACGTAGTGTCCACTAGAAGTGTCCAGGATTATTTATTCCTGGTTCTCTAACGGAATTGCTAACCGGACATGTGCATAGAGCTTAGCTTTATTGCAATTGTTTCTCCAGCTATACAATGCAAAAAAACGAATACCTACCTTATGCGGATGCAGGGGAGGTTAATTCATTAATATTTATGTAGCACTTTTAGACACTTTTATAGAAGTGACTATAAAAATGCTTATACAGATGAGACTATAAAAATGTGAAATTGCATTCCTGCTACTTGTAAATTTTTTGGCAGTAATAGCATGCGCCTTGTTTTCAGTACTGGCTCCGTTCTTTTATGCAAAGCCTTCACTTAGATTTGGATAAATTAAATCTAGTTTTAGTCATCTGAAATTTAGGTATGTAGTCCAAGCTAGTAATTGGTATTCCAGCTAGAGCTAGAGGACTGAATTGCCATTGGCTAATTCAGCAAATCTAAGAGGCTAGCTTGTTGCTTAATCTTTAGATGCTGAACATTGTAGATAATGAAAGTATGTCTTATTTCACGTCACTTCATATACAGAAAATAAAAATGCCCCTATTATATAGATAACGGAAGTATGTCTTATTTCACGTCATTTAGTATATAGAATACATGATTGTATGGGCTTTATATTTTTATCCTTTATATTTTTAAAAACACTTGTGCTTGTTGCCACGCGAAAATAGACTGGAGCTTGCCTGTGCAGAAATGAAAGGATGCAAATTCTTCATGAAACCTGAGGAAATTTCACTACAAGTCTTTGTGTGCTAACAATATTAAACCTCTTAACTGTCACATTCATCACTGAAATACTTTATAGTGCAGCCTTTTGCATGAGCACTAACTAAACGCCTGATTCTAAATCTCTGAGTCAGGGGAGACGGATGAATTCTGTACCATGGCCTAATGACAAGTATTTTACAATTGTTTGGACTTCTCTGAATGGCAATATTAAAGAATTTGAAGAATTCCAAGAGAATTTTTCTACTGTTCATTCACAGAATAACTTGTCTGTGTTGGAGAATTTATGATTCATCATTGGGTAGCATATAAAAGATGAATGTGAGTTATAATCATACCGAAAGAAAAACAAACCTTTGCTGTTTGTTTGTTTGTTTGTATCTGCCATTAGGAAGTTGGCTGGGTACCTATCTGGTAAAGGAAGTGCATAATCTTACATTTCAGTTGATGAATTCCCTCAAGCGTGGGACAGAGCTGGTTTAAACCGAAGAACTGTTCTGTAAGCAAATCTAAGACATAATAAACAACGATTTACTTCTTGGAGGATTCAGTTTTCTAGTATGATAATGATCTAACTGTAATGAACCGTGTCTTCTTGTTATGAAAAAGAATCAACCACAGTTGTTGCACAGACCTCCTGTGTATCTTGTCTGACAGCATGCTTTCTTTTTTTCCCAGTTGCATGGATTTGCTTGTAGGGAAATGACAAAGCATATCTCTAGCCTTAGTGTCTTACTGTGATAAACATGTTTTCCTTTACACACAGTAGACATAAGTGCATTCCTGCTTTTACTTTGTTCCAAAAGAAATTCTAGCTTTATAGTAGTTCTCTATCCTTTGGAAATCAATAGCGTTTTTCACAAAAAAGTGAACTATACCTCTATTTTGCTGCATTCTGTAGCTTTGCTAGGTGACCACAGCCTGCATGGTGGGTAATTCACATTCCCAGAGGCTTTCATGATTGATCATGACAGGGATTTCCATAAGTTAAATTGTTTTGGAGAAATAGCGTGTGTATGATGAATGCTATTTGTCTGTAATGACTGTAAACTTGAAAAAAAAAAAAAAAGGAGACACATTTCTTTTGATATCCCTGAAAGTCTAACAAAGGATTTGATATTAGCACTGAGTTCTGGTAACTCTTTTATGAATGTACTATAATCGTAGCAATAAAATGGTATTTTAAATTTCTATTTTTTTACATCTTTAAAACACTCTTTCTTCATAATGAGTTTATGAATATGTCTGTATTTTAGTAGCCTGAATTGATGAAAAAAGCAATTTAATATTGATTTCCAACCATAGAGCCTCAGTCTGTCAAACAACTAATTCATCGCTTTTCAGTATTAACAGAAAAGCTGTTGTCAGTAGCAGCCAACTCATAGAAATAACTATGGTGCGAAAGCAGCTTAGCACAGCCTTAAGTGTACATAGAGTAGAACTCAACAGCAGAATGGCATCTACATTACACCAGTATTAGTGAAATTTGTTAATAAAAAAAGGTGCAAAAAGGTAAGTAAGAGTGCGAAGAGTTTTTATGCAAGTATTTTCTGAAAATAGAAAGCATGATAAGTCTGAGGATGTCAAAATTCATGATAGACTCAAGATGTCAAAATTCATGATAGGCTCAAAGATGATGACTTGTAGCTCAAGATGTGATTTACAAAATCCTGAAAGATACGGGCTGTATGAAAAGTAGCTTACATCCTCTAGAAAGGAGCATACCCTAATGACATCTGCTAGTGTCTGCTCTCATTTTCCATCCAAATCAATAGTTATCTCAGGGAAGGCAGTTCGGCTGTACCTGGTGTAAAACTGGTGAATGGTCAGAATCAGTCCTCAAAGTTTAGAACGTGAGTCCCTAGAAATGGTACCAGTGGCAACAAATGAGTTGCTGGTTAATGAGACTCTTTCAGACAGAATAATCTAACCTTATTCTTGATAATATGAAGGATATATATCACATATAAGAGTAAGCAGAAGAGGATTGACAGTTTTTATACAAACATGCCCACCTGGGAATTGTCAGTAATACTTTGTAGCTTGCTGACTCATGCCCATAGCTTTCTATCACACCAAGTTTGCAAATATAATCAAAGACAAACTTGAGAGATCCAAATTGTCAAGAACCCTTGGCAACTGAGGAAGAGATAGCATTTTCTGAAGAAAGAGCCAAAAGAAAAATACAGAAAATCCCTGTACGTTATCCACATAAGGCCTTCAGTTTGCCTTGTTAGCAAAGACAAATTTTTTCATCCAGAAACTTTTAATTTCTAGGAAAGGAAAATGTATATTTACTTTCTGTCATAAAGTTTTGAACTTTAATTAACTTCCTTTCTATAAAGGACTGATGCCTTGGATACCAAACTGAAAGCCTGCGTAAGCATATAATGGCTAATAGCATACCTGCTATGTTATATAATCTTTATATCTATGCCAAGAAAGATTTATGTTCGTGTGAATAGATATTATTTGGTTAGTGTATGAAAGTCGACTTCTAAAGGGAGTAAAGTTGAAAACTATAACTCACTTATACTGCTGCTATTCACCTAGTGAAAGTACTGTAGAAAATACATTTCTGGATTATTCAAAAAGTTCATTATGGTGTTCAAAATCTAGTACTACTTTCTATCAGAAAACACAATATCCTGCCCAAATAATTTAGACCTCTATACAAAGGGGTTAATTTGATTATATTCTTATGCAGAAGTTATACAGAAAAGTGCCTGCCTTCAGTATGAAAACAATAAATAAGCAGGGACAGGTCCAACACTTGAAATTACACAGAAGACAATAGAAAATATAAATTAGCCAATTCTAAAAAGAGGATCAGTATGTCGACTGAATCAACAAAAACTGGTGAGACAATCTATGGAGAAAATTACTTTCCCTGAACGGAATTCAAGATAACAGAACAATTTGAGAGATTCAAATCTGTTGTAGATATTGGGCCAAGGCGTACTTTAAGCATTGATCTCTACAATTCTGAAAATATTGTCTTCAGTCTTCTGGGAAGGAAGGTTTTCTAGAGCATGAAATGTGAATCAAGATTTGATCCAAGTCCAGACTTTCCCAACGTTAAAAGGTGTTTTTTCTATTAGATAAAAAAATATGTGATGAGGACATATGGTAAATAGTCACTAAGGAATTTTTACATCCTATAGGTAAGATTATTGAGATTTGAGATCCCCACATTTCTGTGTTTTTCTCTGTCTCTTTCCTGGAGTAGCACAATGAGCATTAGGCCAAGCCTGTCTCTGTCCCATCTAGGTTTGTGGTAATTTTGACATGAATTTAACTTGATTAAATTAATGACTTTTTGTGATCAGTTTCATAAATACGGTGTCTGTTGGCAAAGGTCTGGGCCAAAACTACTTTTAAGTACTTGTCACAACGTATTTCCAGAGCATATATTTCAGATATATAATGAAGACTTTGTTCTGGATATTTGATTCTAAGGGTTGATGTTTATCTGCTGAGAGAATAACCGATCTTGTGTGCTTTGTGTCTGATAGCTGTGGTTTAACACTTCAAATAACATTTAATACCAGAGTGTTAATAAACACTTTCAACAGATTGATTCATACAGCTGATGGGCCAAGGATTATTTGGTGTTCAGTGAAAAGGTATTGAAAATGAATACATTTAGATGATCAAGTTTGATCACCTAATAGTAATTTGATCATCAGTCATGATTGATTGTGGTCAATTCATGAGCTGAAAACGAGGTGAAATTTTTATCAAATGTGTTATCCCTGTAGATTATTTGCCATATGCCACAAATAATGCTTCTTCACTTTCTCTAAATTTAAAACACGTGTTGTTGGAAAATAACGAGCACATTAGTTATGTACTGACAAAAGACCAGTGCTCTGTAGCGATAGGAGTCTCTCTCTCTCATTACTGATTGCAACTATTCACATGTCTTAATGTAAGCATCAACAAAAGTTGCCAAGAGTACTTGAATTAGTCTTTTATATTGACAGATACAGCAAAAGAGACTCTTGCATATGAAAATGTTTACCAGGTGGCACAGCAGCTTTGCTTATATTAACGAAAAACTTTGGTATTACTTTGCAGCTAATTTAAGTTCTGTGGTCCTCAGATCACCAATACCACACGGAAGTAAGAGTTGGTGACGTTATGAAATTTGCTTTCAGAGCTAGTGATAGCATTTAGGATTCCAGTGGCATTTTTTTTTTCCCCTTTGCTTCACTCTGTGTTGCATTATTCTGAACAGAGATGTATTTTTTGACATTTTTTAACCTACAAGATCAGAAGAGGGTCTGTGCTGAACAGCTCTGTGATGAACAATGAGCTATGACTCAGAGCTTGAAATTTCAAGGTCCTTGGTATTCTCGAAATGTTGAGTCATCTTTTCCTTTGTTTCTTCACATCCAGTAGTCATCCCTGTTGTTTGCACAGATATATAAACATAAACCCACCCTTATATACATGAAAGTATAGACAAACCAGTAGAACTGCATTTAAAGTAACTAAACCAGGCTTTTGACTGTTTATTTTCCAAGGGAAAGGCCGTCATTGTAGTCACATTAGGGCACCATTGTCAGAGATATTTAGTAGTTTTTAGTAACCATTTAAACCACCTGTCCCATTTTGGTGGTGGCATACTTTGAGATGAAAAGGATATTAATTATTGTGGCAATCCAAAGGAAAGCTGACAGACTGCAACTGGGACTTGGCTTTGCTTCTCAGAGTAAATCCAAACTAAGAACCTGCAATTCTTATGACATAACTAACTACTTCTTATTGCAGTCATAGTATATGCAGGTGTTTATATTATGCAAAATATACTGAAGCTGAAGTATCTTGTTGCAGAGAAACCAGTAGCAAAATTAAAGAGGATGTTACAAGATTTCATAGTGAAGTGTTGTTTTGCAATGCATTATGTGTCAAAAGGCTTGGTATAGCTCTGGAAGATTTTAAAAGTTATGGAGTCATTGTAAATCTTGAAAGAATTTAGAGAAAATGCCGGTGCTGCATTTCACATAATATAGAGTTAGGTTGTGTTTATTAGGCAAGTGAGGGAACTTATTAAAAAATAATCTATTAGTAATCTGTCTTCTCTATAATATTAAGTAATAATGCTTCTCCCATCCTGCCATGTGACAAGAATACATAGCACATTGCCTATGTAATATATGTACATATGTGTGTGTGTATGTATATGTATAAACCTTTTATTATTTTAAAAAAAAGAGTAATTGGCACTCTCACATTAGCACTGATTTGTCACAGATATGTTGTGTGACATGCATCTTTGGACTAGCAAATATCAAAATGTGTGTGCCCAGGACAACTGATATATTTTGATCCAGCACATTTTTAAAGAATGGATGGAATTTCAGTACAATTTCTGTGTGTCCTGAATCCATAGGCTCAGATAAAGTGGTGACTAATATTATATTGCTCCATATTCTTAAGCCTAGCCTTGGAAAAACAAATGCAATGTATGATTGTAAATATCCAGATGACTGGGATCATTTAGTGAGGTTTCATATCAGCCATGACTGCTTCATATGTAAAGTTCAACACTGTAGTCTGTGGAAATAGTGTGTCTGGAAAGTTTAATTTCAAGTTTTTACCTGGAAATGAGCATCTGCAACTTTTGGAGTTCTGTCAACTTCTCTGTTAATGGTTCTGTCCTATTTATTGCTTCTGTGACTTCAGTGTTAATTTTGCATTGAAGAAAGCCTCCTATCATAGGATTGTTTGTTTTTAATTAAATTCAATTTGCCGAGCCGGTTACTCCTTTTCCAACTATGATGGAGAATCCACAACAGGTAATACTGCAGCATGACCTACTTTCAATTTTTAGCTACAGGAGCAGGAGAAAAGGATTAAAATGCCAGCAGTAAGGGTAACGTTTGTTTGGGTGGATTTAAAAATAAAAATACACAAGCAGCCTTCTGCATCACAGTGCTTTTCCTCTTTATGGTCTCGTCTGTGTTTTGTTCCTACTGTCTAATAAGTATTTAAGAACTAATCTGGACTTGTATGTAAATAACCATAATAAAAATGAATATGTGTTGACAAAATTAAGCTGAAAACAGGAGTCCTACACTTTCAGCTAACACTAAATAGTAACTTTATCCATTTTAAGCAAGCCACCCCTCCCTCAACCAGTTACACTGTTAAAATAGTCATTCTCTAACCTATCTTGAACTAAAATGTTAACACATACGTGACTTAGGTAATGTCAGAAACTGTGTTCTCCTAGACAGTGTAAGAATTAATAAAAAGTAGACTATAAGTGGGTAGAAATACATTAGAAATGTGAATTTCCCTCCTGCAGGGAGCAGCAATATAAGAAATGAGGGTTGCGGTTGTTTCTTTCCCCCAGTTCTCAAATGTAATGTGTCTGTCTATGTGGGAATAGTTTGGAAGCCTAACGTGTGCTGAGCTAGCTTTCTGAAGTGATGAATAGCTAACAGTTATGAACAACTGAGCGTAGGCATAGAGCCAATGAGTGTTTGAAATGACGGTTCTGGATAGCACACAATGTATTCCCTGTGAGGGAAAGGAAGAAACCTTTCCAATGGAAAAATTGTTCAACACCTGTATACTGCAGTGTGTTTTGTATGTCTGCCGGAAATGCCAATGACTGGCCATTCTGATAAATAATATGCCAAACAAATGAACCATTCATCTCATCAGTTTGTTAATTGATACATTTCTGTGTTCCTTTTTGTCAGTGAAAAAATGCTGGTTGAGATAATTGTGTAATTAAGTAAAATGATTTTCCATACAATTTAAAAGAAAAATATGGTTGGCTTCCCACCTGTTCCTTCAGAACAACTCTGCATATCTTATTAAACCCCTTCTCATTTAAATGCAAATATGATGAAGCATAAGATGCCGAGAATTTTTGCTCTTGAACAATGAGCGTCCTTTTTTCTAGCCTGTGTACTGGGCACAAGGACACAGGAGCTCTAAGGCTGAGATCAGGCCTCCAGAACCATTCAAGTACATGAACCACTTCTCTTACTTGATACTATTCCATGTTAGTGTTTCATGAGCTGTATTTCGCCTTGGCTTATGCATAGAGGATGTTTTTAATCTGTCCAAAAGGAAAAAAAGATAGTTAATTTGAGTGAATATTATCTTAGAATCATAGAATTACTGAGGTTGGAAGGCACTTTTCAGATCATCTAGTCCAACCATCAGCCTAACTGACAAAAACCATCACTAAACTATATCTCTAAGCGCTATGTCTACCCATCTTTTAAATACCTCCAGGGATGGTGACTCGACCACTTCCCTGGGCAGCCTGTTCCAATGCTTAATAACCCTTTCAGTGTAAAAATTTTTCCTAATATCCAGTCTAAACCTCCCCTGGCACAACTTGAGGCCCCTTCCTCTTGTCCTATCACCTGTTACTTGGGAGGAGACCAATCCTAACCTCTCTACACCCTCCTTTCAGGTAATTGTAGAGAGCGAGAAGGTCTCCCCTCAGCCTCCTTTTCTCCAGGCTGAACACCCCCAGCTCCCTCAGCTGCTCCTCATCAGGCTTATTCTCCAGACCCCTCACCAGCTCCATTGCCCCTCTCTGGCCCTGCTCTCATTCAAAATAAAATCTGAAGACTTAATAGCTCAACAGTAAGACTGACATTGATTTCTTCATCTGACTTACTACATTGAGATTGCATCAGTGGCTTCAAAGCAGTGGTAAAAGTAACATAAGTGACTGGCTTCTTCTAGTGATCTTAGGGGACTGGTAATGATTCTCTACATTTATGATACAGAAGAAAGTTGATCTATAAATACATGTTAATACATAGTTACAGCAATGTATTATTATCATGAGTTAGGATACTTTCCTATGTTTAGCATTCAGATTCTAGTCATTATGTTTCTGGTTTCTATAATGCTTTTACCTTAATACTTGGGTTTTTGTGTTTAAGTTAATCCTTCCTTTTCTTTGAAATGGAAAAAAAAGGGATGAAAAAATATCCTTGTAAAAAAAAAAAAGAAAATTGGAGAATAACAGCAGGTAGGGAAGAAACATAAAGACTACAGTGACACAGATAATGTTTTCTTGTGATATAAAGCTGATACCTCTTATCCTTAAAAGCAAACCATCTGGTGAGATACTAAGAGTGTAATGGGAAAGAGTCTCAATTATGACTGGCATAACCATCAGATGCAGACTTGCTGTCAGAGCAGACTAAAATGAATATATACAACATCTGTAACCCCACATAAAGAAGGATATTGAAGGTACTGCTGCTTGTTAATTACCTCTTTAATGAAATATCATCCTCTTTTATCATTGTAAAAATATTTCAAAGAATAATGTAATTATAGACGTACAACCACTGATGGTGCTGTAAGAATAATAAAATTGTCTGGAAGAATGTTTCATACTTACATGCATTTAATATTTACCAAGGTGAAGAAAATGTGTTATGCTCTTAAGAATTATATTTATCAGCTTATATTTATATCGTATTATTTTATTCAGTGGTATGTGTATCTTTATCAGAGACAGCTTTTTTCCTACTTATCTCAGAAACCTATCCATCAGGTCTTGCGCTCTACACACAGTGTGGCAGACAAATCGCTTGATCTGCAGCCAAATATGGTACCAAATATTGTTAAGATGCGTTGAGTATATCAAAAAAAGTTCACAGGTAAAAAGAAAATTGTTATCACTAATTTCATTTTGAGATATTTTTCATTTAATCACGTTGCAAGGTATTTTTCTTGTATTTCATTGTGGTTTTTATATAAACACACACATGCATAAAAGACAGAAAACAATATATGCATAATTATCCCATTTGAAGAACTATAAACGTTAATTGGAAAAATTGCCATTTTGATATATCTTGATTTCCCAAGATGTTTACATTTTCTCTATTGCAATTCTATACTAAACAGATGACATTTAATAAAGCAGCAAACCGCTATTCATCTGAATGAACCTAAACAAACCTATTATAAAATATAGCATATTTTATACTCAACTGTTTTTTCGCTTGCTTTTCTTTCAAAACAGGCCTGCCAAAACCCAAAAGTCCTGAACATCTCACTGGGAGCAGGACAAACAACACTAGAAAAAGGAAACCCCTCTCCATGTCACTCACTTTAAGAAGAGATGACCCCTTAAAAGGTGAGTTGAAATCTGTCACAATGTGAGCCACAGTACAATGGTCACCCTTTTCCTTTTTTTTAGGTATCTAATTCCTTTTTTCTCTCTTCGGTTACATGTAGAATCAACAAAAAACATATGGTCAGAGCCTCATCCAGTTTATACTGAGCAAGGATACATCTCTGATATTAAGGCTGCACCAGTAAAATCAGAAAGGCAAATATTCAGGTGCTTAAAATGGATGACGAGAACACACAGAATTTTAAATGAAATTGTAAGTTTATCCTGCAAACCTTAATCTGCAACAGGAGTTTATAATTATGATGTCTACTGTGTAACTTTTCAAAGGAAGAACTGAGAATGTTCTGCATTTATTAACTTGCTTTTGGCCAAAGTGGCCAAGAAGAAAATGGTTTTCTCCAGAAGAAACCCGTTTTGCTATGTTACGCTTAAAAGTGAAGAAATACTCTGATATATATGATATATTTTCAGGATACTATCTTGAAAAGAAAACACAGATAATTAAATGATCACAAACTGTAGTGCAAGTAGAAGACTGTGATGAAAGATGTGATTTAAGTAATAGAAGTTTTAATGGCAAAAAGAGCAGTTCACATTCAAATGCATATTAATCATCTCAGTATGTGTGCTTTGTCGGCTGCTGATAAACTTATTACTTCTTTCTTTCCTCTCTTTACTCTGAATAAACATCTATTCCCCTATGCCACTCATAGCATTGAGCGGAAAGAATGAATCCTTCTATAGTCTGACACAATGGCATCTTGTACTTGGCATAGATATCAGTAGTATCTTTTTTTAAAAAATAGTTTCTGGTGGCAAAAGGTTGAATAATACCTGGAACCAGTAGACAAAGCTGAGAAAATTATGATCGTGGTGATTGCGTTTGTATGCAGACTTTAAACCTTCTCCCTTTCCTGCAGCACCCAGTATTTGTTTAGTTAGTTGTTAAAATGTGCTAAGCAAAAGAATTTTTGTTATTACTGCTATTTTAGCAGTCGCTTGAAGTCTCAGGGCAGGCTGACTTTGTCAGAAGAAACATCTCATGAGTGGAGGTATAGTTGTATGCTAGCGCACTTAAGTGCTCTGAGCAGAAAAGCTGGTCTGAAACCACCAAGTTGGAAGAGATACAACACAGACCTGCTTTGTAGATTTCTCCCAAATCTTAAAAGTTTGGCTACTGTGCTTTGGTGTTTAGACAAAGCAATGAGGTTCCGTTCTGTCCAATATTGTCATGTATCAATGAGGAGAATTTCAGTCATCTGTAGACAATTCTCTAAAAATGATTTTTTTCCTCTACAGTTTTACACATTTTCTGAAGTTAGATTTTTACTTCTCACTTTCTTACTTGCTTTTCAAAGGACTGTTTTGAGTTAACACCTACATCAATAGTATGTGTTTGAAAGTAAATGTTGCATAGAAAAGTGAAAAAAATATTTATTAACCTCCCATAACAAGAGAATCATCTTAGATCTGGGGGCTGATATTGTAGCCATTACACTATATGAGAGAACAGTCTTAGCTGTGGGGAAAAGACAGAGACGACTGCAGTCTAATACAAGTAACAGAATTAAACACAATGGGAACATAGAGAAACTGGTAAAAATTATGCTGCTGTATGGCTCAGTGGAACTAAATGTTGCATAACGTGTTTTTTGTTTTTTATTTTTGCAGTGCTTCACCATTCAAATTAATTAAAGAATCTTCCAGAATGAAGTGCAATGTTGCTTTGGAAAATATTGCTTTAGCAAGCTGTAATGGGCAACTCAGCATACTTCTGTAAAATAAGTCTGTAAACTTGTACCAATTATAGTTGCTGTGCTATAAATGAATTTTTAAAGTTCTTTATTTCTAAAAGCCATTTTTAATTCCCCCCATCATTAAAGCTTTTGCACGCAGTTATACTAGCACATCACTGAAGTACATTTCAGTTTGTTATCAAAGGCTATGAAGAAATAGATGATGAAATTTCACACTGCTTTTCTTTTTCAATACACAGTGTAAAGAAGCTATCTTATTTTACTCTAACCATCAGAAGAAAAGGCATTAAATTCACCCCATAGCATCAAATCCGTAGCTGATGCAAACATCCATTTCATTGAAGATACAGCTAAAGATCTGACTCCAACTTTTAAGGCTGCTGATTTCTAATAATTAGAAATTATATATCAATAAATAATGCAGATGAACTTGTAGTTAAGAAAATATCTCGATTTAGTAACACAAGAGAACAGATCAAATTACGGTAGCCATTTGGGACCTCTTAAGGACAGACACTAAAACAAATAGAAGAGTAACATGCCACTTTGATTTAACCTGAACTGTGATAAGCATGGAATTGTATCATCTGATGATTTAGTTCCAATGAAGAAATGAAAGGTATCCTTCATGAGAGGAAGATTCTTTGCTAATTTAAATTGCCAAGGAATCTTTCAATTTACTGAAATAAGGATGTCTTACATCAACAGCATGTAAGTTCTCAGGTTGATACTGGCATCTTTACCCCATTCTAGGTTGGGCACAGGTAGAAGAAAAAGTAATAAGAAAAAAACAAAGCTTCTACAATTTGTGGACGGGATTCACAGATGTCTGCTTACTCCAGATAATTGTAATATCTCAGTAAAGAGAGGCTTTCACCATAAATAATCAAGAGGAAAAAAGAAATTCATAAGCATTTCAGCATGATTCATTCAAGCGTTCTTAAGTGACTACCCACAAATATTGTGTAAAGAAGCAGAAAAGGAAAGGAAAGGCCACTTGGTCTGAAATATGCTCAAAGGAATATGTGTGAGCATGAAAGATTTGCACTGCATTGGAATTAAAGGAATTTACGACTTACTCTTTAAAAGCTGCACTTTCTTTTCCTTGATATGTGGGTAAGGCATTTGACAGCACATTCAGGACAGTAAGTCTATTTTTGTAGTTAGGACACTGAGGACAGATTAGGAACTCTTAAAGGCCAGCATGGCGGCCAGCATTGAACCTAGAGTTCGTCTTTCAGCAAGTGTCTCAAACTACCATCGTATTACCAAAGTTTAATTAACTGACTGAATGATGAATTTTAAACATTGTTATTTGTCCATTCACAGAAAGGAGCTTTTACTTGGCATTTAGGATGCTTTTTATTCACTTCTCACTAGGAATAGTAGTTGATGATTTATGCACGACCCCTTTCATGGAGTTGTCTGCCAACGGTTTTGGGGACTCTCTGCTCAGCCAACCAGGCAGTGTGAACTCCACGTTCAAACTGCTGAAAATGTGAGCATTAACTTACTTTGTGGTTTCTTCTTACTAAGATTTTTGTAAAGGTTAAGCTGAGAATTGACATACTTGAGTGACAAAGGCCTTACGGAAAATTTATCTCACTAGACATCTAAAAGTTAGATATCTACGTCTAAACTGGTCATTGTGAGCTCCTTTCATTGACTAACAGAGAGGGCTCATCAATGTGAAATTCATTTGCCTCAGACAAGCTTATTTTCCTCTACTGACTATGGTACAGGGCTAGGATGGCTGTTTTAGGTATAGATGCCTACAGCTTAGATGCTTAAGAAGAATCATACCTTCAACGTCATTGAACCTCACCTCCTACTTTGTAAAATTTTGATTTCTTGTTTTAGTCTGAATTTTTTATATTGTTTTTATTTATAATTTAAATAATTATTTGTTTAAATGTTGTCCTCAGCCATTTATGAGAACTTTAGTAGAATTATGGTTCTATACAATCCTGTATTTCACTTTTACTGCTCTGGACCTTCTACCTGAAAGATGTATAACTGATTCCTCATCCCCTGGAAACTCATTAGCATGAAAAAATACAAGAGCAACAAAACCTACCATGGCATCACAGCTGTGAAAGAGGAATTCAGCTTTTGCATTGTTTCTGGATATTTTCAAGCACATCAACATGTCCAGGGTGAGGAACTGGTTTCTCATCACTTCTAACACGGTCAGACTTTTTATATGGCATCCTTTCCTGTCTCCGCTTGCTGGTTTGACTGTTAAGATAAATGCCATTCAGAAGACCACATGAGGATTGGTACAAAAGTTTCAAATACTTTACATTAATACTAGTGCTTGTAATAATGCGTCAAGTAAATCTTAGCTAAAGCAAAGGTCCTCTCTTCGCTCTTCTCAGAAATGGCAGCAGAAAATATAGACCTCTCAATCTTCTTGATTGAAGGAATTACTTAAATCACTTCTTTCCTCTCAGTGTCCCTCAATAGTAGTGCACCCTTCAGCAGCGAAGTTAAGATGGGAGAGTGATGCACTTCTGGTCCCTTTTCAGCCCAAGAGCTGGCTCTTATCTCTCTTGCTTTATCTCATTTTAGTGAATATTTATTTCTGTCCTTTCTTAGTAAAATTGGTTGTGACTGTTTTTTCAAGGGTGCTAGAGCTCTGTGTCATGCCATTGTAGGCCTGTGTCTATGTAGTGAAATTAGCCTCCTTTTCTGTATTACTGATAGTGCTACCCTGTTGTCCTTGGTGGACTAAACATGGAACTTTGGAGTGTCTAGGAATTTGTGTATTTTTTTTACACTGCTCTACTCTGGAGTCAGGGCAATGGCTACTGAATTGCTACTTCTGAAATGTACTTTTCATTTGATCACCAGTTATCAAGTTTGCTATTGTGAGATTTGGTGAGTTTCCTTACGATCATCCAAGACTCCCTAACACTGATGCATAGTGCTCCACAAAGCTATAAAACAATCTTTCTCAAAACCTATGTGCAAGGGGGAACAAGTTAATGTGCATCAAAGCAAGCATGCATATTATGAATCATTCACCTCTAATATATGTCATGTACAAAATAGTGCAGCTACAAGCCTTAACAGGAGTCTCTTTCTATGATAAAAGATGGACTTGCCGTGCTTCTTTTGGGCAACATTTCAGAGAACATCACTAGCAGAGACTCAGTTCCATACGTCTTACAGAAGATCTGTTGTTGTTTGTTTGTATTCCATGGCCATTACTCTCATAGCTACAGTTCTTAGTTTTTTACAGGTACTCTTTCTAAAAAGTGGATGTTGAAAATACTGACTAGCTCCACTCGTGTAACTTTTTTGGAAAGAAAACTCAACCCAGAGAATCCATAAGGGCACCACAGAGTTTTTGTTTTTGTTAATGAACTGGAATTACAAGTCTTCAGGGGTAGAGAATGAGCACAAAATGTCTTGAAAGCAGAGGCCATTTGGGTGAAATAGAAGATCATTTGTTTCTGTAAGAATGTATACCATATTGGGTTGTATAATCCCAGAATTACAGAACAAATAGATGAAGAAAAACTATACTGTAGTGTATAGTCATGCTGTATTGTATCTTAGGTATAAACCAGACTAAAATATTCCATTTTTTTAATTCATCTTGCCTAGTCAACATCTTACCCATGTTTTGTCCATTTGCTCACTAATCAGTGCCTAGTGTCATTTGTCTTCATTTACTTGTTGGCTGAACAATAAGGCATTGCTCATCCTAATCTTTTTGGAAATCTCTGTTTGACATTGTTCATTATTGTTTGCCTTTCATCATGTCACCATTTCGAGCTGACGTTGTTTATCTTTGCTCACCATGCATTTATCTGGCAATCGTTGTCTAATATCATTAGTTTTGGTTCACTCCTGTCCACTTGACAGTCATTAGCTGACAGAGGTCACTTCTGGTGGGTCAACTGTCGTAATTCAGTGTTAAAATAAGTAGGAAGAACTTTCTTGAATGTTTCAGAAATTTAAACTGGAAGGCCAGACTCACAAAAGGGCTTGGAAAGCATTGTTCTATCAAAAAGAGAGAAGGTGAGGCCCCAGATATAGTTTGAGTTTTCATGTGTGTCTCATGAACGTTTGTATGTTCACACATAGAGGTGTAAAGCATAATCCGTTGGTTATGGCTGTTTAACTTTCAGCCCTCAAGATGTCCTGCTAAGTCCAGTATGAATATTTACATCCCTACCTACCTGAATGAGGGCCTTTGAATATAGGCCCATGTTCAAAGAGCTAATTACTTTGCTAACTGGGGACTACGACAATGAAGAAAAAAAAAAAAAGATGAATGTACCCTGCACCAATCAGACACAACTTAAACATAGAGACGTATTATTTCTTCTCTGGACTTTCAATGTTATGTATACTTCTCATGATGAGAATGTGTCTGTTACTGGGATCCTTTTTCAAAGTGATGGAAACAAGTCAAGTTTGTTACTCAGAAATTTTTTTTTTAAAGATTTTAAGGACTCTAACATCACTTTTTTTGTTGTTTTAAATTCTTTTGGCAACTTGATTTAGTTTTGCCACCTTAGAAACTGAATGTTGTCAATGCCTTGGTAAAAGCCTCGATTTCGGAGTTTTCCAACAGGATTTTGTATCTTCAAAGGAATTTGAAATTACTTTGCATCAGTTACAGTGATGGCTGTTGTTGGATAAGACAGACCTGGAGGCCAACACGTTTCAGAAATGTCTTTGTTTTATTACATAAGAAGTAAAAATTATATATAGCTAATATATATATACACAAATATAGCTAATATATTTATGCAAATTGCATACGCAAGTCAAAACCACCTGCTGCCAATGAGTCCAAACACAAGCCAGAGTCCTGACATATTTAACTACAACCAAAAACATGCTGGGTGTGGGTAAATTCACTGTTTGAAGGCTGTGCTATGTCTTGGCAAGGTAACAAGTGCACCTTAGTTAATAAAAATTTGAGTGTCTCTTTTGCTATTTCAATATATATAACAGAAATTTCCTAATCGGCATTCAGTTTTTTCATTCAGAATTGTCAGAAAAGTGCTAAATGAAATGGCTCCAAAAATCTTGGAACTGTAAATTGTACCACCCCCCTATAAAATAAAGACTAGCTGACCTCCATTTCTTTAAAATTACTCTCAAGGTGAAGTTGATGACAAGTCACAAAGCTTTAATTGAGTTACGTTAACAAGCTTGTGTATCTCTAAACCCCAAGAGACAGTGCCAACTACTACCTTGTAACTACACTGTGAAGTAGAATAAGTTTTCTCACATTTTGTGTGTAATAAAACGGCACACAAAAGTATCCATTGTTGAGAAGTTTACGTGAGTTATCCTTTTAAAAGGTGGCGTATGACAATTTGAGCTTTATTTTTGTTTACTTAAGCATTGTTATTTAACACAAAATAATATTTGTGTCATCTGTCAAACTGTCGGTATAATTTTTGGTATAAATTTTCCCTGTAGTATCCCTGAAATATATATAAAAATTTAATCTTAAGAAATAAAAGGACTTCTCGGGGGGCTGTGTGTGTATGTGTGTGTGTATTTTCTACATGTCATTCAAAATATAAATAGGCAGGCTTGGAAGAACAGAAAATAATGAATAGACTTGATTACTTTTCAAATGTCAGATGCCATTTCTTATCTACAGTTAAAGATGGTTCATATTGTTGATTAGTTCTGTAACTAACTCTACACACTGTAACTAACTCTGCTAATTTAGAAAGTTTCAGACACCAAAACCTTTGTTTTTCTTAAAAGAAAAAAACTTTCCATAAAGATCTGCGTATACAGTGTGTCAAAATCTTTTTAAACAGCCTCTAATTTAATTTAAGAGAGCAGGATTTGTATTGAAAGTAAAAGTGCACATTTGCTTTGTAATATAAAGCACTCTGATTTAAATCAGGATTATGCAATTATGCTCTTATTCATGTTTGAACAGATAATACAGTGATTTTAGATACTGATTCAAAATTCATGCAAATAATGAAAAATGAATCCATTTTCTTCATATATATTTGTTTTAAGGTAGAGTTCTACCAAAATTTAAGCCCCTGAGTGCTTTTGCTACAAGCATGCTGAATGATGCAGAAACTAGCGCTGCATCTGCTGGTACGACATTAGCCAAAACGTATTTTAAATCCTGAAATAAGTGGAAATACCACTTTAATTATCTGTATCTATACATAGTAGTAAGTATATTCTCATGTTCTGCAGGCAGCAGGTGTATAGAAGATGTTACGTAGAAAAAAAAAAAAGCTTTATTTGCAGTTGGAAATGTCAGAAAATGATCAATAAGTTGAACAGAATTTCACAGAATATCTTTGGAGTCCATTAATCAGTAAGTTAACCTTTGCGACAGATGCAGTCACATGAAATAAAAAACCCCAAAAGTTGCACTGGTTGATATTTTATGTCCTTTACACTAGGAAGTGCACTAAAGGTTACTGCATAACAAATACCTCAGTGTCCACAAAGTATAGTGTCAGGAACTCTGTGCTTATCATAGAGTAAACTTTATTCTTTTATAATCTTATTCAGTTCGCACCTCATTTTAAAGACTTCTTTTCTCTAGCAAAGATTAAGTTCATAGCTGTGAATGGCTCAAGGTGGTCTAAACTGCAGAAACAAGATTGTCTGAATTTCCTGAGCCTAAAAATCTTTACAGGTAAGAATGTTTGGAGGATACATAGACACCTGTTGAGGAGTTATGGTAGTTACGTATTAATGCTGCATATACGTGGCCAACTGACCGATCAAAGGTATCTCTTTTCAAAAAGAAGCTAATATTTTGCTCATCAGTTTCTCTAAACACACCCAATTAAAAGACTAGATTATCTGACATGTGTCATTATGTTCATGTGTATCACTGAAGCAGTATGGCCTCTTCACTTAGTCTCCTTAGCGGTAAAGTCAGGATACGTAGTAGGACTGAGTAGTCACTGGGGTATCAGGTGGAGCCCCTACAAGAGTCTTCCTGCCTCAGGCTTCATGTCTGGGGCCATTTCAATGTCTTCCACTGCACCTGCAACAATATTTTATGTTGTTTTCTTATCCTTTATATGCAGTGACCTCCTCATAGCGCTTCATTGTGTACAGCCGTCACCACAGCTAAATCCTGTTGTCCCTGGGTTACCTCAGTGCTTTGATCTGTCACTGAAGGTAAGTGCATAGTATGTCTGGTAGCGTAAGGAATGATATTCACAGCCTCTCAAGGCAAGAGGAAGCATAATGGTTCAGCAGAACAACAAAAGTAGGCCATCATGCTAGTTTTATTTTTAGGTCACATTAGCCATTTCCCTTCACTAATGCACTTCACATTTCCTTGTAATAAACATCCTTCAAGTGTGAACAGTAGCAACTGTTGGAAAGAATTCTCTTTTTTCACTTAGGTGAAATTCACCTCCATTTTGTCAGAGTGGAAGTTGCTGAAGTACACATAAGACCATCTCCTTGTTTAAAATCATTTGACTGTGGGTATGCTGAGTGCTACAATGGGCTCTGCATTCCTTTTTCATTTTATTGCAGCTAAAGTGCTGGAAAACTGCGCAGCTTTTACCGTGGCGGTTTCTCCTGGCAATCCGGTGATGCTGCCTGTGAAAAACAGTCTTAAAAAATATCGTGTATGGGACAAGCAAATGGATAACACAAAACGTGTCATTTGTCATAGCTTGGAGATTCTGTAACCAGGAGACATTTCTTTCGCATGCTTCACAGAAGCTTCACAGAAGAGTGGTATAATGTAATGCAATTTATAATCGTTCTGCGAAGATAGTACATATAATTTTTTTTCTGATTGAACCCATATGGTTGCGTTGACACTGGTATGTTACCGAAGTGAGAAGACGACTGTATTTGATAGTGAAATAAGTTTTGTTCTTCTCCTACTGTCTATAAAATAAGTCTTTGATCCCAAACCTCTTAGAGTCAGTGACGGCTTTCCTGTTCCTTTGGTACACTTTGAAGTACACCCAGTTAAAGAAACCTTTAAATTATGTTAAAAAAATTAAAACGTTCATTTTTTAAAAGCTCAGATGATAGAAGAAAAGCAATTTTATGAATATATAAAGAAATCAAGGCATTTTTTTCTCCGTAGTTCTACCAAGGCCGTTAATTCTATATTGTCATAATAATTCTCTATCTTCTAGTTCTTGTTGGTAACATCTTTTTTTTTTTTTTTTCTTCTTTTTCTTACTACTACAGAGATAGCATGACTATGTAATATTGTTGCCATAGTGAATGTTGTCTGATATCAAGGGGCTGACAATCAGGAGGAGTTATGGAACTAATGATGTGCTGTTCCTATCATTCATCAAAACAATTATGACTAGGGAAACATGATAGTATGTGCTGGAATACTGATTGTGAAATGAAAATAGGTCTGTCCCTTTGTTTTAAACTAAAAATGTTTTTGTTATAACTGTGTGTATATATATATTTTAATGAAGAAACCCATTTTTTTTTTATATTTCTTTTATAGTATTCTCAGATTCTTTTCCTAACTACGTTCATGCTGTCACACTGATCTAGTTAAACCGTATAAGTGATAGTCTAATTAGCAGACAGCACTAGGCCACTTATGGCAATTGACATTTATTAGCTGAGGGAAGGCAGGAGAGACATATAAGCCTTTCATCCCTCTGGGGGAATCAGCCAGCCATAGTCCCTCTCTTAGCACAGTAGAAAAAACTGAGTGAAAAGGAAGAATTAGTTGTGGTGCTTAGTTTTGAATACCTTAACTGAAATGTTCAGACTAACTATGAATATAATGTTGAAGCCTAGGAGGACTTTTGTTTTCCTGCAGAACAAGATTGATGTCAGAGGACTGAAGACAATGAAACTATACCTTAAAAACCTCCTCTTGTGAAGGGGAAGACAGGGAGACATTCCAGGATCTCAGCTCCTGTTCTGTAAAGGGAAAATCTCATCAGTTTCACTCAATATTGCAGCTTATAGTAGCTTTCCATTAAATGGTATGTGCAATATTTAGAAAGGTTCATAGCAAGTTATTTCAGTAAAGAAACCGAATTCTAGTCTCACTTCTTATCTTGTATCATTCCTCAGTACATAAAAGAAATCAGCATATATGGTCTTGCATTACTATTAGTCATTTAGGCAGAAGGAACACAAAGAATGTGGGAAAAGACAGAAAAGCGAATTATTTTCTTTCCTCCTTCCATCAAAATAATATACCTGCAGACTTCGCAGTCTTTGAAGTTTATACTTTCCTGATATTTCTGCAGCTAATTCACTGTAACATTGCCCAGAGTCCATAGGATTACAAAAGTAAGCAGGGCTTCATTCTCTTCTTGAGTTACTGATTAGATGTTAATTTTTTAGTAAAGTGGAAATTATTAACCTCTGATGTTGACAGATCTTAGTCTTCAGTTTGACTATGTATACAGTAAAATTTTATTTCACTGTGTTTGATCAGTTCACATTAGTGCCTTGAAACAATCAATATCACACTGTGTTTAGAATTATCTTTTAAGGGACACAAAGTAGTCAGGTGGAAAAAGTCTCAAGAGACCAGCGTGAAACTAATAAGATTTACTAATAGCTTTTGCTTTCGTAATTTGAAGGGAAACCAAAGAGTACACTCTGAATAGCTAGACTCTTAATTGGATATTGATCTAAACAGATATTCTCTTTCTAAGTACCTGTTAAAATCATTTACTCCTATTTGTTAGGACACATTATATTTATCCTTATTTCTGTAGAAGTGCTACTGCTGTTCTAAGTTATATAAAGATGCATTAGCAGTACACTTTTAATAGACCTATTAAATTCACTTTGCTTTGATTTATTCACTATTTGAGCATAGGCTGAGTATTCTATAGGGCTGCAGAAAGAGGAGAACTGAAAATAATGTAATTATCACCATTTATTCTACTATTTGTTTTGTTAATTTGCACGGAGCTGTGGTTTATGGAGCACTTGTGTTGTATCCACTTTTAAACATGCCTTTTATGTGGCGTAATACAATTTCAGTTTCACTGAAAGATCCTGCTTTCATTGGCATTTTCTGGTTTTGCTTTTGCCTGCTTGCTTGTTTTTTGCAGTTTTAGCAAGACAGCACAGCATCATTCCAGAAGTTGTATATCATTCTTTTTCCAGACAGATTCTCAAGTCAAAATCATGCAGTCACACAGGCTGAACTGTGCAAAGTAGACAGAACATATCCGTGATCTTTTTTTTTCCCTTTGCCAAATTTCTTAATAATGAAAGAAAAAAAAACAGAACAAAACAGCCAAAAAACCTCCACAACAGAAAAGTGTTGAATTAAATAAATGTACTTCCTAGAAGGTTTTATGGAATGTGATGACAATTAAAAATCTTTATGGATTTGGCTTTGGTTCTTTATGGTATAAATGAAGATGGCATCTTTCAAACCAAACCCATCTAACAATTTGGTTTTGTGATTAAGTCTTATTCTGAACTATTCACACCTGCTTTTATTTATCCCTAAAAATGTTTAGACTAGAAACGTGACATTTTGGGAGGTAAACTAGCATGCGAGTACAGTAGATGCAGTTATATCTCTATTAAGCAGACTTCTACAGGATAGCCTAATCCCTTCCTTGATGTTACGCTATTATAAGGCTTCTTTAGAAGTGTAGCTCAGCCCCATAACTATATTTTTATTAAATAATAAAAAAAAGGACAAAACCCAAACAAAAAACTGATCACCTCATTTTACTCAATAAGAAAATTAAGTAAATTAATAGGGATTGTGTCACTTCAGGGAAACTAAGAACTGGCTGCACATTGAGTGTTGAGCTATGTAACTATTAATCCCAGATTAAGTTATCAGTAACAGGCTACTATGATTGCAGAAATTGCCCAATGAAAGCAAAAGTTATGGTTAAACTTGCAAATATTCAAAGTCCTCTCTCTGTTCTTCTCAAACACCTGTTTTTGTTAAACTTGAATCAACTTAATTATATTTGAAACTTCTACTTTTCCATGAAATTTGTGAAATCTACCAGGTTTGAAAGTGATTGGGGTTCAGAAAGAGTCACAAATGCCTATACAGAATGAGTCATTGGATAAATCAGCTCCCGTAAGGTAGACTAATAAAAAAGTTCCCAGAAACAATATTCTGATGCTCTCCAGTATGATCCACAGCACTGTAAGAATAGACGGGAGCCTGGCATGAGGTGGCCACTCTTCAGTCTCCTACCAAATGCTAAAGGCAGAGGAAGTATAAAATCTTCTGGGTTGGCTAAAGGAAAAAAAAACTGTTAGAGCTCCGGTTGGGAAATGAGCTAATTATGCCAGGGGAATCGTGGGGAAATTTCTAGATAACCTTTTTGTGGCTAAAGCTCCTGGTGTGGAAGACAGAGGCTGCTAGTGTGCTGGCCCAGCAGCTACGTGTGGCTTTGGAATGACAGAGATCTTCAGGCCACGTTGTCGATATACTGATATTTCAGAAGCACACAGTAACACGCTGATGTCTATCAGCACCAGAAGCTGAGACAGGTGCCAGTCCTACCTCCATCTAGCTGTGTAGCAAGCTATAGCCAGACAGGTTTGAAAACAGGAACGTGTTCGTATCTTCCACTGCAAGACAGGCATTGTATCTGACCTTATCCCAGTTTATCAGTAGACAAAGCGTATAGAGATCTTCACAGCAACATAGAAAGGCAGCATCTAAACAGTAGTTTTCTTTTTAAAAAGAATTTTTAGTGATTTTCTGTAATACTGGGATTTTAGAATAAATATATTGAAATATATGGGAGGAGGACAGAGCTACCTTCTGGGTTTGTTACAGGTTTTCTTCTACAATATGTTATTCAGTTTGTGACTAAGATGAAGAAATACCTTTGTCTCTGTTCCAGAAATGCAATTCTATATTTTTTTGATTCCAATCCCAGACTTTTTATATGATAGTTATATTTAGCTTAAAATAATAGAATTTGCACAGGCTGTAAAGACTTCAGAACTATGCCTATATATATGTCTTATTTATTTGTCCTTTGAACAAATGTTTTCATAAAAAACAGGATTGTGAAAATATTAGCAGTGGCAGTGACTGAAATTCGATTCACAATTCTGCAGAACATCTGAAGGGATCATTTGATCTGTCTCCCTGTTCTGAGGCAGGTTTTATAGCTGTAACTCTACCTTTGTATCTCATGGATTTCTAACCTGTTCTTAAAGAGTCATAAAGACTGGAGCACTGGCAGCTCCCCAGTCTCCTCCATTGCCTCACTATCTTTTCTACAATAAAGCTTTTTGCTAATACCATTCTATGTTTTTTCACAATCCACTTTCTCTATGAAAAGCAGCCTTATCTTTGCTCTTGAAGAAGATTTCCGTATTTTTTACTATTATGTCATCCCTCTTTGGTCTTCTCCAATCAGTGACTGTAACTGGTAAGTCTCTGTAAACCACAAAATCTCAGATTAACAGCAACTGTGTAGTCTGTTGTTACCTCAGTTATATATACGTATGGTTGATTATTCTTGTCTGAGTAGTTTGTCCTGTGCTTGGCTCTACTTGTTGCTCCCAGGTTTATCAGATCCTATCTCAGATTTCTTGGAATCAACTTGACTTCTCAGTGTGTGGTGTCTCTCCACTGGATTTAGCTTTCTAAGTACACGTATTTGAATTACTGCATCAACCCGTGCACAATCTCCATATAAGTTTATATTAAAGTTACACAAATATATTACAATGTGATAAATATCCAGCTGCAGAGGATGGTGACAAACTCATCATCTCATTGTAGTAGGGCTATTTGAACAGGGGTCTAAATATAGTTTTTTCATTTTCCTAAAATGTTTTTCCTTTGAACTAGTTTGTTTCCCCTAGCTTACCGTGATGTACGCCAGTTGCCAATAGTACTAGCTTACTTCTGGAGCAGCCTGGGGACACTGGTGCTCAGGGAATCCCGTCTGTGTTTCATTCTTCCCAGGTACTTGCTGGGCCAGGAGCAAGGGAGCTGACATTGGAGAACAGATGTTCCAGTTTGGTGTTGCCAGGAAATTCCTCCCCTGCTGCAGTCCCTCTATAGCTAGTTATGCAAACTCTAGAGTTTCTTTTACTTTATAATACAAGATAGAGCAAAGACACAATATGAGGACAGATTAGTGGCTATAGTTAGGTAGATCATAATGCTGAATATTACAAATTAAGATCAGGGAATTATTCCTCAGTTTAAAGAGAGGGGAGAAACAAGTCTAGCATTCAGCTCGTCAAAAAGAAGGAAATACCAAGTGGTCTTGTGGCTCTTCTTTCTGGACCAGGCTACTCTTGTTAAGGAGAAGAATGTTGGCGTAGAGTAGGACATTGAATAGGGTGCATCACAGGAAAAAACCAACAACAAAATAATTAGCTTGAAAATTATGGGTTAATGAGTGTCTTAAAATCAGACAAAAAGCGTGGTTTGAGCCTTTGCAGTAGAGGCATAGAATTCACTCACCATTATGTGGAATAAAGACTAAACAGGAAGAGGAACACATAACGAAACCCATAATATGAGTACGGTCAGGGCATTACATTAATATCCCAAGTTACATGCTTGTGAGAAAGAAAACATAAATCCTTTCATAAATGAGACTACTCAGGACCTTACAAGGGAAGAATTTGTGATACTGAGGAAAGCCTCAGAACAAATGTATTTTGGAGTTCTGGGTCCATCTACTGGTAAAATTATTCTTTTGATATTTTACAGGGCAAGCCACATGGTATTAAAAAGCTGCAGACAACTTCGTTACCCATGTAAACTGTCAGAATTACTAAGCCCAGTGAAATTGTGTAAGTTCACAACAGCAGTAATTTTGATTGACAATATTTTAAGAATTTTATTCTCCATTAACATATCCTGAAATAGCTTTGGTATGAACTGATTTTCTTATCAAACTTTCCTTCGGAAAATTTCCCAAGTTTTCAGAGGCTACGATCCATCAATAGTAACTAGAGCACCACCTCCACCCAGTGGGATGTGCAGGTTCACAATGAAAGGTTACAGCAGACAAAAAAGCAGCATGGAGAAGAAATCTTTCCTGCTGTTTCCAATCATGTTTTTGGCTGTTCGCCTGGCTTCAGAAGTGACTTCTTTTTATTACTTTTTGGGAAATATTCTTTTGTCTTTTTCGCATGTGAGGTAGAAAAAGGCATTGGTGTTCCTCTTTTAGCTGATTTGCAAGTTACGATTTTTTTTGGTGCAGACCAGTTGAAGTTGAATGAATAAACAAAAAAAATATAAGTAAGCAATTATCTCTCCTCAGCAACTTGTTCAGAAATATGCAGGAACAAGTCGAATGAATAAGGGAATGCACAGGATGCACGTATATCGTATGATACATAAATCAGCTTGATTTGAACAGACAAAATAGCACCCATCATTAAAGTCTGTTTAGGCAAGTATATGATTCATCATTTATTTTTGAGAAAGATATATGTAGTTACAAAGCCCCCTAGGAAATCTCCTTGGCACACAGTAGGTTTGTGAGACTTCCTCTAATGTGTTCTGATTCAGAAAATATCAAGCCTACCCAATTTATCTTGAGGCACTTTAGAGGGAAGAGCTAGTAAAACTCAGGCAGGGGGGAAGTTTAAAAAATTATTTGGTCAGTTACGCGTGCAGCTCTCTGAAATTCTGCCTCTTTCCTCTTCTAAGGTGGTATTTTATTGAACACCTCTGCCACATATAAAGTGTTTTACACAAACACTATTGGATAGCACCCCTCTGTTCGTGCTACCATTATTTAAACGTCTCTGGCCAAGGCATCCCAACTGATTGTTGTGACTAATTCTTGGTTTCTTTATTGAAATTATAAGAATAACTCAACATACAAAACCTTCAAGCCTGCCTCATTTGCAGTTAAAAGACAAATGAAAATTAGAAAGATCTTGTAACTTTGGAGAGAAATTCATTTTTAAAAGGCGGCTTGCAGGTACTACACAGAGGAAAGCTAAACAGAAGGACTGATGTCTTTGCAGAGTTGGATCAGGGTACCCAAGGGATTTCCATGCTTCTATTTAATAATGAAAAATGTTTCTTGAGTGAAGAGACTGTGTTTTCCAAACATACATCCGTGCATGTGTACATGCCTTGATGATCTTGGTCTAAACGATTGGATGACCACAGTTACGTAAAACCCCAAACAAACCGAAAATACAACAAAACCTGCTCCGCACCCACCCCCCTATATACAGTCACAGCAGGAAACCAAATGCTTTAAACAGGTTATAATGAAATATGAAATATCACTCAGGAAAAGACTGAGCCACGGATCACAAGTTTAGACTGTGCTCTTTTAAAGAAAGGAAATTCTCACTCAATTTGATGCATTTTTTTGGTTCTTCAGCAAGTTATGAAGCCACGTCTAGGTACAAACACAGCTGAAGTGTGCTAATATCTTATACTACTCAGCAGGTTATATGATGCCATTTAATCAGGAGGACATGCAAGAAGGCTGTTTAACAGGTCATCTTGCTTTTGATAGATTAGCCACTGCAGACATTTAAGAAGAGAAGCATGCACAGAATGAGTCTATTAAAATTTCTGTGCAAAACAAGACTATAAAGGAAAAGAAAGAGATGACATACATTTCCATATATTACTTATAAATTAAATAATAGCTGTAAATTATATCCATGGGAAATAGCTAATCTGATGACAAATTAAATATATTTCATAATTAAAAAGGCTGTTACATGAACTTTAGAGATAGAACTTGGAATGTATCAGATGTACCCAGCCTGTGCAGATTCACTGCTGAATTGTTACTGTTATACTTCATTAGATTTCTGCTGCTTTAGTTCGTACAAAGCTAGCCTACTGCTAATGGTTTAGTATAACACTACCCCTTAGTTGTGCCAAGAGACTTCAAGTTATGGATGTCCTTGTTAAAGTATTTGGATACATAAAGTCACATCGATGAGACTAGAATTTTCACAAAATCCTACTACCAAAATACCTTTTATAGCAATGGAAAATCAGTGTGGGGTTTGAAATATGTCTGCATATATACCTTTGAGTCGTCATTCTTTTGGATCATCATGGTGGTCTGCGTCTTGCTGTTGAGTTTAGTTTTGAAATACACAGAACTTAGTCTTTTTTTTTTTTAAATGAAGTGTCTGAACCTGCTAGTTCTCTACGGCATGTTTATTTCAGACATACAGATAATTACTAAATCTTTAATCACATACAGAACATGTTTCACTGGAAGTCTTTCCTATAAGTCATTACTTACAGCTGCTGTAGTCTATTTTCAAATGTACCTGAAGTCAGAGAAGCTGAAAACTTTTTCTTCCCTGGCAGTTCCTTTCTATCTAGAACCTATGCATTTTTATAAACTGTACTTCGGAGTAAATATGATTATGTATTAACCTTCTAAATTATGAGTAATGTGCCATATAGTAGAGACATGAAATAAATCTAGGCTTATAAATCAGTGAGAATTTACTGAAGTGAATATAAATCCCATCGGGATCTAGCAAATATTGTATGTTATCATGAAGGCTGGTTAGATTAAATTCTCAGGTGTACTCCCTTAGCAGCCTTATGAATGCCAAAGGTTGTACAAAGAACAATAGTGACCCAACTTAGAAGTTTTAAAGCAGATTTTCTCAAGTTTTTCAATTACCGGAGGGCTTTTATTAGGAATTGAAAATAACCAACAGTGATAAACAATTAAACATCTTTATACTGTTAACCATATTTATATCTCAATGAATTATTAATTACTTGGTAATAAATTGAGATAAAAATAGTGGGGTTTTATTTACTAATAGAATAATCACTGAAGTGGAAATAAAGATGATGAACGCACTAATGACGGAATTTAGCATTTAGGAACATGCTTATCCTTTCAAACAAAACTGACTGGTAATCTTAAATAATAAAGTCATAATTGTGGAGAGGCACTGAACAAAGCATAACCATCCATAACTGGCATCTTTTATAAAAATATATAAAATATACACATTCCTTTATCTCTGTGGCATGGATCTGTTGTAATCAATCAATAAGTGTTAATGTATGCTACTTTAACAGATAACTGGAATTCTACAAGCTTCTCCACAGCTGGGAACAGTCAAGTGAAAGAAATGTTGTACTCTTAAGTTATGAGCAATTCAGTCTTGATTACGCTGGAGCTGCAATACTTTATTTCTGTTAAGAATTGGCTATATTTTACCTTTTTAATGCAGCACTAAAATATACGCTGATCCTTTTCCAAAGAACTGAATAATGTTTTCTTTAGAAAACTGAGGGGGATCTTCTCCCAATGTTTCATCATATTACAGCCATTTTATTTATTTTGAGAGGCTGTAACTACAGATTAGCATTTACAGTATGTCACCTCTTGTTCTTATTGGAACATGGACCACAGTAGGATATTGTTATGCTTTACCATATACTGTAGTGAGTTAGTTGACTTACCAGTGAAGAGCTTAATGTTATTTCAATAGACAGGCATTTATTTTGCTCCTGAGCCCACATTTTAGAGGGTGGGCTGCATTCTGGGGAAGTATCACTTGCTCTATCTCGATGAACTTCCCTAGAGCACTTCACAGAATAGAATCATAGAATCATCTAGGTTGGAAGGGACCTTTAAGATCATCGAGTCCAACCATTAACCTAACACTGCCAAACCCACCGCTAAACCATGTCCCTCAGCACCACGTCTGCCCGTCTTTTAAATACCTCCAGGGATGGTGTTTCCACTGCTTCCCTGGGCAACCTGTTCCAATGCTTGATAACCCTTTCAGAAAAGAAATTTTTCCTAATATCCATCCTAAACCTCCCCTGGCACAACTTGAGGCTTTTTCCTCTTTTCCTGTTGCCTGTCACCTGGGAGAAGAGACTGATCCCCACCTCTCTACACCCCCCTTTCAGGGAGTTGCAGAGAGGATAAGGTCTCCCCTCAGGCTCCTTTTCTCCAGGCTGAACACCCCCAGCTCCCTCAGCCGCTCCTCACAAGACCTGTGCTCCAGACCCCTCACCAGCTCCGTTGCCCTTCCATGGACACGCTCCAGCACCTCCATGTCTTTCTTGTAATGAGGGGCCCAGAACTGGACACAGCACTCAAGGTGGGGCCTCACCAGTGCCCAGTACAGGGGGACAGTCACATCCCTAGTCGTGCTGGCCACGGTATTGCTGATACACTATTGCTGATACAGGCCTGGATGCTGTTGGCCTTGGCCACCTGGGCACTCCGCTGGCAATTCAGGCTGGCTTCTGTGAGAGACAGAACTGTGAGCCAGAGTGACTTTTGATCTGATCAGTCTGTTTTTCCTTATGTTTTTGAAATGTCCAAATTGATCTTGTGGGATAAGAAGAGGAAAAGCATTGTCAACACCAGATAGCCCAATCATTTATTAAATAGCTGCTGCTTCTACTTTTTATTTTCCAAACTACAGTTCCCTCCAGTCCTTTAATAAAAAACACGTCATTAAAGAACAGTATGCACAGATTGTTAGAGCAGTCTATCTTGAAAATCTCCTGGCTGCTCCTGTTCTGTCTGAAAGGAGACCGACCCCTGGCTGGCCTGTAGATAATGAAGGCATAGTGATGATTAAGGAGGAACTTGACAAAGGCAAGAACTGTGTTCATTATTGTTCTATGGCAAGAATGTATGTGTAAATGAGGCTGGGCCCATTCTTAAGAAGGTGGAGAACATTAACTTCCTCATACAAAAATGAGTAGCTGAGCATGCTCTTACACCTAGCACTTTCAGAAGAAATAAGCAGTAGTCTGTAGTATGTGTCACTATATGTCATTTAGAAAAGTTCAAACTGAGCTATTACCATTCCTCTTTTTTGCAGTCACTGCATGCAGACCTGATAAGAATAAGTTCTTGTGCAGAATGAACTCAGCAGGCTTCCTGCATTGTCAAAAAACAAGCCACATTAGGCAAGTTTGGATATTTCTGGAAAGATCCCTCTCTCTTTTTCCTGTCATCTTTGGTGAATCCTGTCACAAGTGATTGGTGACTACATTATATCGATGCAGATTCAGTAGCACCACCATGTACATACCAGTTGTCTACAGAAGTTCTGCAAAACCAGCTTGTTCTTCATAGCTATTGCTCAGTGTTCCCATTGCGTCATGTTATTTGGCGAGTTATTTGAATTACCTCTCTTTCTGTGTTTAAAATATAGTTAGCTTTGTTCTTCCACCTTCCTTTCCCAATTTTGTAGATAGATAAATATATATAAATAACTCTTTCTTGAGTTTTCTGCATTGCAAGTATCTTCCGATTATCATACCAAGCAAGGCTGCATTGTGATCTGTCTTTTACATCTGCCAAACCTGATGGAGGTCTTCTGTCACATCTTCGTCTATTGCCAGTAACAAGTGGGCTGTCTTATGTGGAAAAAACATGAAGACATCATGAAATACTATAGGAAGTGCCTGGTCTCTGAGGTAATTATATTTTCTTTGGTTTTCTCCTTTTCATTAATGCTTGTTTTAGGATTATTTGAAAGAAACTAGTGAACTGTTTTCTTTCCTCAGGATGCTCAACTTCTCTTGAGCACAATCAAATCAGATCATATATTCCCTCTGGAAAAGCACTGAACATTGAACATACCTTTTCATTGTAATGTCCAGGTTATCAGAAAAACTGTTATTTAGTATAATCAATGGAACGCAATCCAAGTTTTTAAGTAACTCCTAATTTTAGTTGTGTACAAAACCCTTCAGACTGAAGTTCAGAACTCTCTTATACATCAGTGTTTTCTCTACCTTGGTTCAGAGCATATAAATAATTCATATTAACTTTAAAAATTATTATGTTGAAGTCGTATTGGAAGCCTTCTACGATGACAAGAGTGTTTAGAAAGAGGAATTAAAAGGCAAACTTCTAAAACTAATTTTTTCTGTAAATTACCAGCACTAACTCAGATGAGGAATGAAAGGATGCTCTAAAAAAAATAATTTGTTAATACTTCCATGAAATTTTTCTGTGTTTATGATCACTATTATTCACAAATTATTTTTTTATTTCATATTTTCAGTTCATTTGTTATTATGGTAACTTATGATGATTTAAATTCTTCTAAAGCTGTTTTAAGCTTCAATGCATTTCTGGAATATGCCTACGTTTTATAGAGAAGCTTTGTTTCATATCCTGAGTTCACATGCTTATTATACCAGTATTAGGCTGTGACTGGGGAAGAGTCTTGATTGTCTCATGTAACAAAAAAATGCAAACTAAATATTAATATCATTGATAGCTGCCTATAGGAAGTTTTGCCATATTAAATGTGCTCTTTGGTTTAATTCCTTCTAGTGTAGCATTAAAATTCAGGAACATCTATGTAAACAGAAAGTTTCCTTTCATCATTCATTAAAAATAACAAAATGCATTTAAACAGCTGAAAATCTAATATCACATTAAATGTTTTAATGTGTGTGTACATACATTTACAGATACATTCCACAAGTGGTTTTGTTTAGGATCTATGCACAAATATTTTTGCTTTTATTAAATACAGTGGTCAGTTGAATACTGAAATACTGCAAAATAAAATGCACAGTAAAGGCAAATGAGAGGGTAAATTCATTAATAAACTGAGTTTAACAGTTTAATTAACGATCATGATTTTTTTACATGAGTTAAGCCTTCCACTCACTGTCTTGTACTATTTGAAGAAGTTTTACTGTCAGGTCCCAATGCTAATTTCTTATGCCCTTGGTAAAAGACACATAATACCACTTATTCTGGTTCCGAACTGGTTTTATCCAGTACGTAATTTTGCCAAACATTTAATATGGTGTTCACAGAGTTCCTACAAATAACTCCTCACAGTTGGCATTTGTTTTAGGAGCACACAAAACAAAAGCTTTGGAATTAAAATACCATCACTGATACTGACAGCTGGAGCCTGAACAGGTTTTTCTCTCCAGGGATTTGCAAGAAGTTGTGGATCTCATCTATAGTTACTGCCTGTGACACTTGATGCTTCTGTCTCTAAAGGCTTGTCTGGTTGGAGATACTTAGCTAATTCACGTTAACTTTACTGAGGTGTCAAAGTTAATGAACATCAATAAAACTTGTCTGGAGACTCTCACTCGGGAAAAAGTAAGACTTAAGGAGAACTGAGGCGCAAAGATCTAAGTCTATTTGACTTTTCAGGGAAGCACATACTTTGAATTTTATGTTTCGTGTGCTGTAATGTATTCAGCACTTTACGCTTCCAGGTGAATTGAATAAACTTCTTGCTTGGACAGATCTTCATGGTACAGGTTCTGTTGAAATCTATGACACTGACTAGAGGGAGAAACGAGCATGAGAAGAGAAAAGGTTCTGTATTTCTGTTATGGCCAAGAGACAGTATCAAGTTATCTTTAATAGTTATCAATGGCAGTTAGTGTAGGAAGAAACGGTCTGATCAACTGAGTAGGAGTTCTGTCTGCTGTTCAGGGGAACAGGTAAGTAGTGTTGAGTGCTTTTTGAAAAATCCCATTCCGAGTGAGTCAAGGTTTTCCTTTTCAGAATGAGTAAATAGTTGTATTTATCTTCTGCCTCTGCTTCTAAATTACTCTCTTCCCTGAAACGCAACTTCAGTTATAGTGCAAATTTCCTACTAATCTGGACAAGAATTTTCATTTATAAATAAAAATAATGAGGTGTAAGTGCTATTTAAGGCTCCTCTAAGGAAACACTTCACAGCTCTGTATGGCAGAAACAAGTTATATGAATTATTCAGTTTCCCACGGCCCAGAATAGTGCTACTATACTGATTTCAGGATAATTCATGGTCAGCCCATGCTTTTTTGTTGCAGCAAGTTAAACCCTCTGTTCAAAATCCATCTCTCATTTATGTATGCCTCCAAATCTGAAAGCTCCTTCTTTTGAGCGGCTTTAATAGGCAGCTGATTTGACTATATTGGAAGGAAGTCAAGCATTCCAGATCCCTGACTCTCTTAACTGAGTCAGAGCCTTCCACACCACAGAACAGTTAAAAGAGCACTGCAGATTAGAGGTACACCATTATTGTTAACAGGAGAGGTACATTAAATCCACTGTGTGCAACGACTGTACTAATAAAATGCATTACTTGGAGTTTAAAGTCCTCAATCTAGAAATTCAATTAATTTCCAGGGAATCCAATTTTGAAATGCAAGAACTTTGCTCATCTGCTGTCACCTTGTAAAGCTTCGGCATCTCACACTGTGGTAGAATGAATTTTGTATACAAACATGCCATGAAAACCTTGGCTTAAGATGCGTGTTTGTGATTTCTAAAGCAGGAGAGCAGGAGAGTAGCCGTGTTTAAAGATAGAATGTGAAATAAAAGTAAGCACCCCAGCTCCCACCACATCATCCTGCTTATCTCAGAAAGTCTGGCAGAACTCCGTCCTCCATTCATTATATGTACAGTCTCTTTTCATGAAATTTTACTCACCTAAATGCGTGTTTTCATCAGTGATGCTTTATTTTACACCAATTAATTTCTTTTAATTTTCACATAATAACTCTGATTTTTTGTTTCATGGCTTCTACGTCTGCACAAAAGACAGAAAGCACAGTGTGTTATTCCCTTAAAAGATACCCGTGGAGTTACAAACCTTGCTGAACCAGGACCCGAAATAGAGCAGTTCAAGCCCACTGTATTTTAGATAATTTTATTAGCATCAACTCTACTCTGTAATCATTTTGTTAGGGATGAAAGTTCTACATATATTATGAAGGAAAATGCTTATTGCAGCTGAAGAATTCTAATGGCTGGAACCTGTGAGAAAACATGTGTGTTTGACTCAGAGAAGAAAGAAAGGCAAATTTGTTTTAACATATGAGAAGTAAAATATTTTAGACGTTTAAATAAAACAGTCTTCTCTTAAGCAACTTCTAAGCTTTTCTATATCTAATGTATAAAAACCCTGAAGCAATAGTTTTAGTTTCAACATGGTATGATGGAAGGATGGACAAAAAGCTCCTGAGTGCTTTATTAGCTGCTTGCTATTCTTGGAATGGTAATCAATAAAAAATATTTCTCATAAAATAAATTTAATATTTCACCAATAAAAAGTGATTATATTTTTTTCTCATGACTGACCTTAATAACTCCCAAACTCTGAAGGCACTTGTGATGCCTATGAGTTATGAAACTTTTGTATTCATGAAAGAAATATAACAATCACCCTTCACTGTTGAGATAGTCCATAGAACACGTATTAAGTCAGTAAAAGGCATGAATTCTTTTGTGACTTCACTCTTTGCGAGCTCACTATGCCAAAAAAAAAGAGATACCTGGTTTCATTTTGCTTTTACCTCAAGATAAAGCAATGAGAGCGCTGAATAGCTGAAGTAAAATTACAGAGTCCTCCTTGTAGCGAAGACTGTGACATAGCTGCGAGATGACATTTAGAAAGCAATATTGTTTAAGGACGCTACTGGACCTGTATTACCTTCTGCTCAGGAGAATAATGTGATACCACACTTACATTTATGCAGGAGATTTCTTGCCTGAGTCCTTTTAGTTTCGGAGTGGCCAACATTACATGCTACGCTGTCTCAGAAGAACAAGGGTCTCCTGGGAATATCTGGGCATGATCCCAGACAGTGATATATGTTTTATGATGCTCATATAGTAACACCGTGCTCCAAAACATTATTTGGCGTATAACAGAATGATATTTAGCATAGAGGTTATTTTGATCTCAGAGTGCAGGATACAATAAAGATCAGTGCATAGATATAATTATCTTTTTGTTTTCTAGTTGCTGTTGGTTGAATGCAGTTTTCTGGTTGTTCATACACAAACCACTCGGTCGTGCCCTGAAAGTTCAAGAAGTCCAGAGGACAAGGATTGTGACAAAGGTGAAGGTATGAGTCATTAGCTTACTAAATTTGTAGCACTGTTGAACTGGAGAGAGCCTTAAAAACAAGAGTTCAATGTAGATAAAATAAAGCTTAAATTATTAGTGAGATATTTAGAAAGAATGGGCACAGATGCTAGACAAAATGTGGGAAACAGTGCTGGATCCTCTTGATAGATCTGATGATGGTTGTCATGAAAGTTGTTGAAAGTTATTGTGATAAAATATCGAGCTTTGATAACAAGGGTGATAGCTGGCTAGGATGCGATAAGTCATCTGTATGCTGGATGCCCAATATATATATATATCTTTCATAAAAAATGTTCTGCCTCACATACCTAACAAAACACCTAACAGAAGTTAAAAAGCTAGGGCTTTAACTCTAATTTAAAGCATTTTTTTGCTTTCACCTACAGAGTGAGAAAGTCTACTTTTTTTAGTAGAACTAAGCCTGTACAGAACGGGTTTTGCTTTACCCCTGATGAGTTTTACTGAACTAAAGAGAACATTTGCTTGAGATCTTGCTTGGGCTTCAAAATAAAAGCCCAACCAATTCCTAACGCAGACATAGCCATGCATCGTATTGAACTAACAGCCTGAACAATAATAGTCCAAATGAACATTCCCCTTATACATTGCTTGTTATAGTAATTACTTTGAACAATTACATTATATTTTTCCAAAAAAAGGTAACATGATTTCACATCTCCCAGCATCTGTCAGTACATCCTAGAAGAACAGATTTGTAGAGGTGGCTACAAGACTTAAATTTTATTTTTTTAAACCGTGGGGGTGGAATGAAGTAAGGTAGAACTTATATCAGATAATTCAGAGCTGTCCTCCAACAGCACTTAAAATTTCTTGTTCTAGAAACCTCACAAAAAAGTCACAAATAAGAAAACAAAAAAAGAAGTATTTTCATGAATTTTAAGCGACAAGAACTACACTCAGATTTTTCAGAAAAGTTGCAATTCCATTTCAATGCTCAGTTCCAAATCCCGCAATACTTAGTATCAGTGAGAAAAAGTCATACTTGTACCTAGGACACATTTTATGCCTTTGCGTGTCCTCATGGTCAGGAGAGCTCCGTGTCCTGATGCTGCAATCATTGAAAAAAGCTGTTAACAGGAGCTAGCCTCCATTGTACTTTAAAAATCCATTTGTTCTTTAGGTGCCTAATTAGGAGAAAGTTTCTTTAGGGCAGAAATATGTTAAAGGCACAAGTGTCTTTCCTGGACATCTAAACAAAAGTTTATGGCTCTAGGGTTATATGCTTTTCTCTTAATGAGACTTTCATACTTTACCTTACCTCATTAGAATATGTCAAGCCCTGTGAAGTTCTTTGTAAGGTTGAAATTAGATTTATAAAGATTAGATTAACATAAAAGCTCAACTGTTTTGTTTTTGAAATTTTTGATTCAGAGCTGGAAACCTTTTTATGTTAATCAAGATAAATTTTCATTTTGCCTTAAGGCGTTGTCCCTATCCTAACCAAATGTGGTTCCATTGTGTAATTTCATATTGTTTTTGAAATTCTAATAATTTCTATCAAATAGAAAATCTGAGGTTTCTAGGCTTCCGTTTGAAAATACACTTCAAGTTTTTCCAGCTGTGATAACGGCTTTCTCTATTTAAAGCAGGGCGATATATTGCTAGTGTTTAAACGAGGACTGCAGGGAGCTATCTACAGGGCGACCGACTGAAATGACATCGCTAACCCATGTACCACGGCACTGTCATTTTCCTTCCGGGACATTACTTTCTTAATCTCACCAGTACAAGCTATACTCTTTTTACTTACATATTCCCTAGGTATAAGAAGCTATCCAGTTAATGGTTGCATGTGCAGTTCTGTATTTAGATTTTGGTAAGGGCTTACAGCACCTTATAAAAAGAATTACTGTCAATATTCTTTTATGTTAAATACAGTTTGATGTCTGCACAGACTTTACGATCAAAAGCCAAATGTAATTAAGACAAGGAGCATTTGTTAACATGCTACTCCTTTTTGTAAACAAGTAGCTCATAGCTTCCAAAGAACTTGTGCAGGAACTCAGACAAGGCTAGTTAGGATAAGAAGAAATAACAGAACATTTGCTTTCCAACAATAAGTGAAGTAAGTTTTATCTACAAAATAAGATGAAGGAGTAGTCAAGGAATTTAGCCTCATAAATGGCACGTTCTAAACTCAGGTATTTTTTCCATGGTTTAATTCTGCCACCTCTTGTTTGGCTGGACACCTTTATTACGCAGGCAGGTTTCTTTGGGACTGTATAAGAAGTGTGATAATGCTCAGAGGAATCAATCTTTGCTTGTGCTTTTACGTATGCTTCCAGCAAGACACAGATTAGACTCAGATCTTCCTCACAGTGTCACGTCTGTGCAGCCACAGTTCTAATGCAGGAATGTATGCTCTGCCATCTTAGCAGCCTGACCCTTTTCTGCTGCTATTTCTTTAATTATTTTTCCTGAAATTCCTTTTTAAAGAAAAGACCTGTAGCAATTAGAGCTTATTATGAGCTCTAGAAGTCAACAGGTCCTATTTTGACGTTAGAAGGGAGAGAAACATAGACTACAAAAGACAGAAATCCAAAAATTATTGAAATTTAACAGGGCTTCAGATCACACTTCAGTGCTGAAAGGACTTTTCACTCTCAATACAGGGCAATGCCTTTGAAATCCAGGAGCTAAATGAGGCATAGACTGGGGACATCTACCATTCTCATCACAGCTGCTATCGCATCATGGAGAGTATTGCTAACACAATGGAAAAAGAAATTAACTGCCCATCTGTGCACTGTAGGCGGTTTTGTCTGCTCATAGTTGATTAGTGAGAGAAAATGGACCTGTGCTAATGTTAGGAATTCCAGTTCTGGAATGTGGAAGGCCCAGATTCAAGTCCCTCCTCTGGTTGATTAAGGGAAAAGCTTTTACTGTTATTTCAGTATATTTCAGTATTTCAGCCCCATTTCAGCGCCACTCCACAGCTGCACTGCTTTCAGTTACCCAGCTTTGAGTTTGCCCGTATCAAGCCAAGTAGTTTGGACCACTGAACTCATGCCATGAGACTGACTTAATCTCTGCAACTTTTACGAGTTGCATCCATGCTTTAGAAGCAATGCACCAAGGCTTGCTAGCAGTCTGACATGCTTTTGAACTCCGCTACAACAGAGATCCTTTTATTATATGTGTTTCACCAAATTAGTTTTCATGCCTTTCAGTACACATTCTACCCCAAAAGAATCTTAAAGGCTTTGGTCAATCAGCATTTGTACCGCACTCGTTAAATTAACTGTAGCTTCGATGTTGGAAAGCAGAAGTCTGTATTTCATGAGTTCAGAAACCTTTAGCACTTTTAATTTACTTACTTTCTTTTCTGCTTCTTTCAAAAATATTAAGAGGGGAAGGCAGTGGAGAGAAGGAAAGCATATTAGTTGTTATATAAAGTAAAAATCACACGAAATCGTTGACTGATTTTACTCACCTGAAGGTACCCATTTCAACGTCCATTCCTCTTCTGTACAGTTTTATTTCCATTAAAATATTTTGATGAGTTTCTTTACCTTTTGGTGGTGAATGAAAGAAAAGCCTGAAGCCTAGTTGCTCTGAGATGGAATTGCCATTTTGTTTTCAGGATTTGCAGGGATTGGTAAGAGGACACGTCCCCCACATGCTGCAGAAGCAAACAGTACTAAAAGGTCATTTTTGACTAAAGGTGGGACTTAGAGAAATTATGTGAAATCTTGAGGCCATATCCGTGAATCCCCGTAATTTACCAATCTTACAGTGCAAAATTTGCCTGGATTGAGGCACAGACAAAGAAAAGACTTGCCCTTGCTACTCTGCAACCGGAAGGTCTTTTTCCCTGTTTTCACTCTGCATCAGCCACTGCCATTGCTGCTTCTAACAGAAATGATATTTTTGACATTTCCTTCTAATAGGTGGGACTATGCTACCTCAAATACAGTTTCCATCTAAATACTACTGCCGGGTCGCTGCTCTCCACTTCTAAAGCCTCAGTTTATAATTATAGTTCCAAACCTGTTCCTTCAAGTCCACATGTTACATTACTTGCTTTAGGAGACTGGATGAAAATAAATAAATAAATAAATTATAAGAGCATAATTAGCTTAAAGTCCAGTTGAAAGAATTGAGCCAAGTTGTTTAACTTTTCAGTTAAGGATCTGTTTAAGTCACTTCTAGTATTATAAAAATCAAGCAACTGACTAATGAAAAAGAAATAGGACAAATTAGAATGAAAAAAAATTGAATTTTTTTGGTTGAAAAAACTCCAAGCTAAAAGCACAGTGTCTCTAGAGAAAATCAGGTTAAAACAAGTCTTTTGCAGTTGACTATTAATCATTTGGAACTTATTCTTTGAGTGGTCAAGAATAATTTTCTCTGGATTATGTGATTAAAGAGATCAGAGAGTTCATTATTGCTTTAAATAAATGCTAGCAAGTTCTATTATCCTGCGTGCAAAGAGAACAGGTCTCCAGTTATCTCCCACCATTTCAAGACTTAACCAAAAAGTGCCCTATGCACTTTAATTAATTCTGTATCAAAGTCCTTTTTCTCTAGGAGGCAAAAGAAAAGGCAAAGGAGTGTACTTTGCTCTCAGCTGTGCCAATGATGACTTAGTGAAATTAGTGGGGCTATTCGGCTCTACCTAGGGAAAGAATTGGGGCCATCAGGACATGGAACTTCTTGATGTTTGGGTTTGGTTTATTTTGCTTCTGTTACTCCCTGAGCATAGATGACTGGCATTTTACTTCTTCATTTTTCTAACCCACCCACTTGTGTTACCTGATTTTTATTTAGCTCATTGTTTTCACTGGCAGCCAAGAAAGGATATTGCTGCTGTTCTTGTTAGATGCTGAGAATGAAATGGCCCCTCTTGGGTGGTTACAACTCCAGAGGGGCCTCTTGTCGGCCATGAGCTGTGTGAGCTCATGGCCTGTGACCCATGAGCTGTGTGACCCATCTCAGCTTCGGGAATCACTCCAGGGATGCACTTTGTTTTCTCCCTCCAGCCTGCAGCTGTAATCTACAGAAATGTGTATTTTTCCCTTGCAGGCTTGTTTATAACTGCCAAGTTGTTGACTTTATTACCCTTTCAGCTGGACAAAACTTTTCAGAATTATGTTCTCTATGGTAATTTATTTTGGATCACAAAGAGTTATTCCAAGCTGTTGCAGGAAAAAGAAATGGAAATCAATGGATGTCTTATATTTCCACTCTTTTTTTTCTTTTTTTTTTTTTAAGAGCTAACATTACAATAAAAGCAAAAAGAAATTGATCTTAGTCAGGTTCCCACATTGTATACTATATGTTAGGAGATATTTCTACGTCTGACGTACATTGAGAGAATGCAGATTCGTGAATTCATGCCTTTTGCACTAGTTCTTTTCTAAGGAGTTTATGTGACATTTCTTCACTTTTCTTTCTGAGTCCTTCTGATAATATTTATGTGAATCTGTAAGCCGTTATTTTGAACATATGCAGAAAAAATGGTGAGTTGATTTTATTTTTTATTTTAACAAATTTGATTTTTATTTTAACAAATAAGCCCGACTATTTCTAGTTCTGTGTAATTTATCGCTCTGGCTGCCGCGATCTGATCTTTGCATTGCTAAAACAGTCGGATAAAATAATAAGTAGAGAACAGCAGACATCTCCAAAACCTGAGTTCAAGACCAAATCTGGCTTTTTATAGAAGTTATGTGGCAGACACGAAATGTATGTTATTCTAATCTGTTATAAAAATTAAAAAAAAAAAAGTTTAATGTGAATGGAGTGAAAAACATTTCTTAAATGCCACTGGAGAGTTATACTTTAAAAGCATTTGAATGGTTCTGAGGTCTAAGAACCAGATTTTAAAAGTATTTGTGAACTCATCTCTTATTAAAACACTTGAAGTTAATGATGCAATCATGTAGCTCGTAGTCCTGGAGAGAAGAAAAGGACAATATAGAAACCAGGCATGAAATTCTGTGTGTTTCAAAGGGTCACACTTTGTGGTCAGTGCTCCCCTAGTATTTATATCTGAACCAATGATATTTACTTAAAGACTTACTGAAAAAACCACGAGCTTACTGTTTGGTTTGATTGAGACATTCGACTGAGCCGAATAGCTTCATAAAATGCTTTATATATTTTTTTTTTTTTCAAAAAAAGCTTATAAATGAACTTACATGTTCTGCAATAATACAAAATGGAAAGCCAATTCATCAAATTCTTAACAAGAAAAAAGAAATCCAGCCAAGGTTACTGTACTTTCAAATGGACTTGAATCTAAAAAATTTACATTTTCTTCTAACCTAGAGACAAATGTCATCTTCTTGTTACTATCACATTATTCTTTGTCAAAAGAAAAATCAAAAAGTGTGGCTGAAAGTAGGAAAAATATTTTTTCTCTTTTAAACTATGAATTTGTCTTTTTTTTTTTTATTTCCATTGTCACCATTACAAAGTTAACAAATTCAGAAATAGCCATAATATATTAGGAATAAAATAGATTAATTTTTTTTTGCGTTTTTTCAGTCATTTACATTTTTTTGTCCAATCTGTATAAATTGTTTAGGACACTGCTGTCAGTTATTGCATCTGTATTTACTGACAGTAGGTAGGGAACAGCATAATGAAAAGATCAATTTTACTTTACCTTCCGATTTGGAAGATGGTCCTTGCAGAAGTACTAGGAATTTATTGATATTTTTGACATCAAAAGTCATATTATTAAAATCAAACTTCCACCCCCCCCCCCCCACCCCCCCCCACCACACCTANNNTTCTGTTTAATCTGTGGGTTTAATTTACTGTTTCATCATCTTGTATTTATGGTCTGGTTTCTTTCTCTCAACTTGGTGCAGTGAACTACATTTAGATTATTAGCTTAGTTAGTTCTCGATTAAATTGTTATTTCACATTGATACTTCAAGAATTTGTGGAACTGACTGACTTCCTCCTTTCTGCTTCTCTATGACCAGCTACACCGTACCCTCCTCTGCCTTGGCGGAGGCGTTACTTCTGGCAGCAGCAGGCTTTAATGCTTGCCCTTAAATTTAAAGTGCCTCCCAGGACAATCTGCTCACATAGATGAAATGACTTTCCTCAACAAAACAAAGGGCTTGTATCAATTGGGTTATCGTATCACTTAAAAAATGAGTTGAATTGTCTTGTTCAGAAGTGGTAGTGCTTCAGTTCTCACAGGTGCAGTCTCAGTAACACATGGCTTTGATTAGATCTGGGCAAAACCTTGGTAAGGCTATTAGCCACTCGGTAGACTTATGCGTTCAGACAGAAATTGGAGGTTTTTGTTAAATGAGGAATGTAAAAGATTCAGACAAAGAGACCTTCCTCTGACTCAAAATATGAAGTGCCATGACACTTCCTGTATTAAAGAGAGCGTTTTCTTACAAAACTGTCATGTCCATTGTATAAAGAAGATTTAGTGTCCTGGATTATGAAGATATTCTCATAAATGTCCTGTCAATTATGGCAATACAAAGTAACCCAAATGAAAAATAAAAACACTGGGAGCATAATTCCTTGTGGATTACATGCTGCAAAAGAATAGAAATATAATTACTTGTGTTTCAAAGACTGAGTAAACGAAGTCTAGAAATAATATGGCACAAGAGAGTGGTTAGTCTCTTTAAAAAATTACTCTTTTATACTCAGAGTCTACAGCAACACTGAAGCTAGAAAGTCCAGGATTCCTATTCCTTTCTGTATTAGACTGTGCTGCTACACAAATTATTTTCTTCAATTATTCCATCTGTAGCACAAACACTGTTCATTTCTTTCCTTTTAGCCCAGTCACTATACCTCTTAAGGAGTCATTATATGTATTTGTTAATTAAGCTAATGTGAGTTTACGTTTGAGTGCATCTTTGCTCTTTTTAGGCACCCAGCAGTTATGAAAAATGGAACAATCCCCCTTGTTTTATTCAAAGGAATAAGGAACCAAAGGGCACATGCATCTTATGACATACACATTTGGATAACTAAATTATGAATACAATTAACTTTTTCAGCATACATTTAGGCCAACTTGTACACGATTCAGTGACTTCATAAAAGTCACTTTTTACTCCATTGAGCTTAATGTTCTGTAATGACACTTTTGAAATATGAGAGAATTTTGCTGGTTTCTCAAAATGAACTTCCCCTTTTTGTAATTTTTAACAATATAGCAATTGACATGTCTTTGCAGTCACTCAGGATTCTCATGAGGATTCTTTTAAGTGTTTTCCCCCAAAATGCATAAATTCTGAACTTTCTGTGTTTTCCCTAGCACAGATTTTGGGACCTTAAAAGTATTGCAAAGTTTATGCATCGCTAATTTACCAAGGTTCAATCCCTTGCACGTTTCTGGAAAGCAGATGTATGCCTAGTGGCACGTGGCAAAAAACCATACTGCTCTCAAGGTCTTGTACAAAGCTATATATATGTATGTACCTTTGGTTGCCGAGATATTTTTAATTAATAAGAGAGATTTCTTAAATTTCCCTGTGTTTGGTGTTGAATATTGTAAACGTTACCAAAACCTAGGCAAGTGTGAGCTAATTCCCCATGAAGACAGGTGATTTGAGTTCCACCTAAGTTTGCCTCTTTAGAGATTTGACCAACATTTTTCATATTCTAAAGCATTTGATCTAAACAGAGAGGATTTGTTAAAAAACTCTTACGGTACAGTGCAAGTGTTTTTTCTGCAGGCTGGTTGAGGGAACTAACTCTATATCTTAATCAGCTTTTCTGTCCCACAATGATGGCCTTGACTACTTTTTTGAAGATTGTGGTGATCATCCTTGGAGAAACTATGGCTGTTAAAAGAGGTCCATTTTCAAAGAACTCAAAGGGAAGACCGAGATGAAATGGTGATTTGCACTGCTAGAGATTATATACAGTCTCTGTAGAATGTGTGTGAAAATCTACCTTTTGTTCATTGAAATGCTACCGTTTGATCCCTCCCTCACATCTCCAGGGTAGCCTCAGCATTTTTTATAGAAATATCTGAAAATGCTGTTCTGACCAAGAGCTGAAGAGAAGAAAGAAAACCCAAATCCTGATTAAATGATACCAAACTCTCCTTGCCTACAATATGCGCAGAACCCATACGGCCTTCTATTTCAACTAAGTTAGCCTTTTTTTGCCAATGCAAAACCTGCTTAAATTGGTCTAAAGCAATAATTTCCCCCTTCCCCCAATATTTGTGCTACAAAATCTCCCCTTGTATATTGTGTAAATTCAGCCCAAATCAAACTGCCAGTCATTTCTGAGTAGGTTTTGCAGGAGATGTTAAATGTGAAAAAGGCAAAGCTGAGAGGACATTGTAAGAAGTGAAAAGAAGAGACTCTCACGGTGTATGCAACTAGAAGTTCAAACTGGAATCTGCTTGGCTCATGCAAACATCAGTCAAGATGATGCAGCAGAGAAAAGTTTATCTATGGCGCAGTTAGGAGAGCGTCTCAGCCAGTTTTCTAGTACAGTGTTAGAAACTAGTATAGTTCCTAGTTAAACAAAGAGAACATTGTGTAAATACATCCTAAAATTATGTATTTTATGCAAGCTTGATTGCATATTTTAATTGCACTATAATCGTTAAACTTGCCTGCTTAGTATAATTTTATTTTTTAATTAAATCCAAATTCTTGGTATTTGACAAGAATTCTGATGTCACATTTACAGTTCATTAGATTCATAATTAAAATGCGCAACTAGACTAGAGAATTAGAGAACATTTAATTTGGAAAAGCATTTTATTTCATTGCTTCTGTAACAGGCTAGGCTAGGTTTCTAAAAATGAACTGTACATGAACAACTACAAAAGCTCATTGCAAGAGGAGGATTTCATTCCATTACTAACATCTTCATGGGTATAAGGCTAGTGCATTAGACATTTAAAAAATCCCTACAGCATGAATGTTACGGATATGCCTCCACCTCAGTCTCATAGATTTTCAAACCACCACTTCAATGCAGAAAGAACGAAACAATGAGGTTATATGGATAAATGTAATGTTAATATTGTATAATGTATAATGTAATATATATAATAATGTATAACAGCCAATGTTATATCCAAACTGGATAAATGAAAATAGGGTCTCATCTTTCTCTGACTACTTGTACTAATTTATTCAATGAAACAGGACAGAACCCAGCGCTAACTTGTCCATGTTTGGTGACTGTTTATCCTAAGCCAAAACACGTATTCTGCCTTAGTACTTCTACTCTAAAAGTAAAAATGAATAAATAACAACAAAAAATAGGTGTTTGGGAAGGATGGTAGGGAGTACATATTCTGCATAAGAGAAATTTTATCTCTAGAGAAGATGCGTGTGAAGAAAATTCAATACACTAAACCTGTAGACTGGATTTTTAATCTCTTGGCAAAGACAGGATTGGTAAGAGACAGTGAGAAGACTTTTTTTTCAGAACTCCTTGGGTTCCCTTTTGTGACCCCTGAAGGAACTGCAGTCCTGGCCACTGAGAATCATGTTGTGGAAGTGCTTCAGTAAGCAGAGAACTAACACAGGTCAGGAAAGTATTCTAGAAGGGGTTATGTTATACTTATTACAGTTATATGTTACGGCAGCCTCGTGTTTTTCTCCGAACTTTATCTTTGGCCACTTCTGAAAAGGGGTTTAGTTGCTAAATGAATCATGTTTCCTTTCTGAATTCCAGGCAGTCACCCTGGAGGTCTGCTCACTGAAGTCCATACAAAAGGTGTTCTTGCAGCCAAATAACAGTATCTGGAGTAAACGTGGAAAACTTGCTTCTCATGTAGTGAACTTTCAAGCCAAATACTGAAATTTTTGTCATTCTAAAATATGAAGATACTCCTGGCTCCGTGTGCACGTGGTCTAGAGAGTTTGGTGCTGTTTGTTTCGTGCATTGGTACGCTTTCCTGTTATTGTTGATCCCCAAACTGCCATTTAAATGGATGTACGATCAGTCGCTAGAGCAAAGGGGTAAGGCAGGGCTACCAACAGCAGTAAAATTTAATACTTCAGAAACTGTTATTAGAGCAAAAAATTTACAAAGGTAACAAGAAGAATGGTTGTCTTTCATCTGAATCACAGAAGAGACAGAGATAACCTGCTTTTTCAGAGCCGGATGATGGAGGAAAGAAGGATGTCTTCTGCAGTGACAAGTGATGGTAACGTTGTTTTCCACCTCTGTGCCACTTGCTGCAGTTGGCAAGCAGGTGGGGAAAGAGCTGCCATGAAGGCAGAAGAGGGTGACCTATCTCCTAGTCTCTCAAGACTCTCAAGAGACAAAAACCTGCAACATGACAGTTACTGTTACGCCAAAAAAAGTTGTATTTAGATTAGTTTGTATTTACAGTACATTTACGCTGTGGGTACAGATTAGATATTTGGTACAGGATTCTAAACCTATTTATTTACTAAGCAGTAAGCTCTCCTTGCCAATAAGCTTATATTAATCACATGTATATTATGAACGTGTGTGTATATACATACATGTGTGTATATACTTATATGAGTACATATATGACTCCAGGTAGCTGACGAAAATAGGACCAGATCAGTGTTCTGGTACCTAAAAATACAATCTCTCCATATAGGTACTCTCATTAACACTATGTTTATATACTATAAAACCATGAAAAACTATTTTTCTCCTTCTAATAGGGAAAGAGTATGGATTTCAACATCCGACGTTTTCATTGATGCCTATAAAATATTGTCACTGTTATTGAATTTTTAGGCTTTCTCTACGTGCATTATCAATATAGGACTAATTTAAAAAGTTAATATATATGATAATTATATTATTTTCCGATAAGTTTCTGTATGCTTGAATTAAAAGTTAAGTAGTTTTCAACAGAAAGGATGTATATTGAAAAGAGCATTCCATTGCCCCTAGGATTTGAAATAGGTTCCCTATTTTTAAAAGCAACTAATAATTTGACAGTTTTGTAAGTCATTTCATTCTTTTATTAATAGAATTTGTAAAACTCATAAAGTCATAAAATTATTATCTTTATTTAACATTTTACTACAGTAAAAGGCATGAAAATCTACCCCGTTAAAACACAGTTCCTGTGCATGGATTCTATGGTGTAACATTGTATTTGACTTGACATTGGAGAAAAACCCTCCAGCCTATCTTTTTTCCTAAAACATGTGCTAAAAAGATGTTTCGCACGAATGTCTTTAAATCTTTTATCTCTTAGTTTCAGCTAAAAGTTATCAATTCCTTGCGGACTCGAAGTTAAACTTCTAATACGCAATTTGTGTTTTCAAGACAGGTTGATGATGGGGAGAAAATGAGATGATGATATGGAAGCAAAACAAGTAAGTGCTATACCAAATGTGTAAGCTATCACCAGCCTGCCTACTTCAGATAGCAAGTCTTTGCACATTTCAGCTTCATTTATGTACTGGGAAATCAGAATATTGCTAGTATGATCAAGAGGTCGTATTTCTTCCTTCGTAAGTCCCTCTACCTCAAAAATGGGGCAATTAATTGCTAGTCATCTGTTTTCTACTCATTACAGATTTCTTTTCTCTGCTTTTTCCTTTTAGTCTATACTCATGACATTTCCTTTCAGTTGGTATTATGACATATATTTGAATATGTAACTGTTTTAGAACTTTCTGTTTGTAGAAACTTAATTATTTTTTGTTTATCGTTTTTTAATTTCAACTTGGAGTGAAAACCAGAAATGCAGATTCTTGTGAAGTGTATATGACTGCCCCACTTCTAGTTTCAGTGTGCTTCAGTGTAGCTTTGGAACTCTTTGTGTCACTGTTTGTACCCCCTGCCACCAATATCTGCAGTACTAGTGAATTTTTCACTGCAGACTCTGATGCAGAAATACGACAAATACCTTATACTCAATGCACTTGTTAAATGAATTAGTGATTTTTGAGCATAATTTTAAAATATAATGGAAAACTAACCACAAAAAGATTCTTTTTTGTTTGGTCTTGGATTTCAATATATGTTCTATAAAACAAGAAAACCAAGAAAGTCCTGCGATATGAACACTGCCCAGAAAATATTCTAAACCAGAATGATTTGAAAGAAGAATTTTCTTTTTAATAGTCCATGGCGGGACTATAACAGACTGAAAAATAAACTCTATCAGTTGTATGGTATGGATGCTTGGTATGGTAAGTATAAGGCACCTGAGCTTCTATTACTAATGACAATGAGAGATTTAATAAATGCAGTGTCCGTGTCCTATCTGTCTCAATTACATCTTTAAAACACACTTTTAAGACTCTTGTAGTCCTGAGAAGCACGGAGAAAGCTATCTTCTAGATGCCATTTCTAAAATCCAGTATAAATTAATATCTGTGGCGGCTGTCGTCTTTTCCAGTACACCCACTTCTGGTGAGAACATTGAATTTGATTATTTTTCTTAATGTTTTGATGTACACTGTTCTCTCTAGTCCTTAATAGTCATCTAGCAGCTTTGAGAAAATCATTTTCAGTGAAAGACAAAGGCCAGCTTACAGAAATCCATCCTAAGACACAGAAAATGTAATTGATTCTATAAATAGAAAATTAAGTTTTGCTTTTGAAATGGGAAGCAGTGGATAATTTCCAGTATAGAGGTATTTTTTATTTCTATGAGACAGGTCCTATTTTTGTTCCACTGAAATTAATGTAATAAAAGTATCAGTACCAAGGACTTTGATTAGAGAAGGATTAACTCTCTGAATATTGATTGACATTTATAATGGAAATAATATTTGGACCATAACTTGGAACACAAATACTTGTATAAGGACAAATGTGTGTTACTGTTGCTATCATCAGTTTAAAATCGATGATACCGCTCTGTAGCGCTCTGCCTGGCCTTTCTCATTTTTCACTGGGAACTCATAAATATTTAGCTTAGTTTCTATATTACCTGAGAATTTAAAATACATCAGATAGTGTCATGAGCTTTACCTTTATATCAACTAATGCAAGATAACTTACAGCCGAAAATAATCATATATTTGGTATGATTGAAATAATAAATTTCAGTTTAGAGTAAGGGTCAATTCCTGCCCATGTCTAATAGGAGTAAATCCAGAGAGCCAGCAGAGTAGAGATAATTCAGCAAATCTCAGAGAGTCGGGCTATTATTTGATTTGTTCTGTTAGCACATCCCATCATGAAGCTGGATGGAAAGCCAGACAACGCTTGAGGACATGCCCAAAGCCTACAGGCTCTCATGCATGAGTACATTTCAATGACACTTGCCACATTGATTGCAGTCAGAGCTCTTGACTCATGAGTAGGGAGAAAATAACCCCGCTCTGCCTTGGACCTTCTGTCCACTTGTTGCTTTCAAATACGGTCTGTGCAAAATCCAGCTTCGGCTTTTCAAGATTGCCTAGTATGGTTATTAGGAGACAAAATATCAAGTAAATTTTGTAAAATATTGCAATTGCTAGTGCGAAATTAAATCTGTGACATGTCTGAGTACAGGAATTGTCTATATTGAGCTCTTACTGGATCAAGCCGTGAAAGAAACATGAAAACAAAAGAACAAGTCATACATTTCTTGCAGGGTATAGATGGAGCATATGCATGGAAGGGAAAGAAAGGAGGATTATTATTTAACAAAAGTGTGATTCTTGGTAAAATACAAGGTGACATATATAAATTTGATGTAATGGATTCATCAACACTTACAGTTTTAAAGCTATTAATGGGGAATAGCAGAGTTGTAACTAGACATTAAAATCAGAAGATTGGGTTGTGGGTTTTTTTTTTTATTTTTCCAAAGTTCTTCCTTAAGTAAAGACTCATGATTATTATTTCAGTCCTTCCTAAGTTTAAGAAAACAGTTGCTTGGTCAGACTTGTTTAAAGTTAGGATATATCTGAATCAAGATCTAAGCTATATTCATAAGGGTAGTGGCTACTCATTTTGGAAAGAGCCGATTAAAGTAAGTCTCCTGCTGGTAATTCACTGAGGTTTCATTTCAACAAGGTGCATAGATTTCATTAAGTTTGCTTCAATCAATTAAATGTTTTGCTTTAATTATTTTTATGGTCTAGTGTATGCTCATGTCATTTCATACAAAATTATTTGTAATTATCGGAGTTGATATTTTGGCATCAATTCAGGGAATTTTTTTTTCCAGAATTCCTATTAAGCAATACCTATGTAATTCTATTTTTACTATTCTTTAAACTTTGACACAAAGACACATTTGTAAAATGTTGGAATGAAAATTTCATTTTTCACAGCTAAACATACAGTTCCTTTAAACGATTGAAAGACAATACAGTGGATTTGAAGTAGAGTTTTGAAAAATATTATATTAGAGAAGAAATGGAACATATATTCAAATCAAGGATGATATTCAGTGTTTATTTTCGCAGTTTACTTTAAGCTTATGAATAAAATGTTTAAATATTGTGAAGTGATTGCACATCCATTCGCATTTTAAATAAATGGAGTATTTCTTTTTAAAAAAAAGGCAAAAGTATTTCCATTTTGCAGGTAAGTATATCATGGGGGCAAGGGGGACAGCATAAGAAACCACAAGAGTGGAACTGCATAAAAGCCTGATACCAATGTGAAAAGACATCCAATAAAAAAATGCAAGACTCCCTCTTCCATTCATGTTCCTTCTGTCCACGCAGGACTTTCCATGGCTGCAGTTTATGAGTCTAAAAAAATTGACTTCATCATTATTTTTTTTTTAAAGTAGATTAAACTTGTTCATACTAACAATCTCAAATTGAATTAATTGTACCACGATTTTTTTTAAGTTTAAATGTATTTTAAACATTTAAAAAGTTATCTTGAAACTAAGATTGAACTGCGGTGACCCAGATGGTTTAAAATTTTTCTTTAATGAGTGTTAAATGCTGAATTATAGTTAATATTTTTTAAATATTTTTCTGATAAAGTAGAAAATTGTCTTACTAAGTATAAATAGGTCTTGATATACCGTATTATACAGTTTCAGCTGCGTTTATTTTCAGTATAAAGTAGTTACAGTAATAACCATGCACTGATGGAGTGCTACAAATAATCTTACTGCAGTATTTGTTGAGGCCACTCGCAAGAGTGAAGACTGCATGGAGCAGAAGGCTTCCGCAGGGCCAAACCCCACATCTGATGAGAGCACTGGGCTGACAGCAGCTCTGGCAGCAAGCCCTACGTAAAGACTCAGCTGCATCCTTGCCACTAACTTTGGTGACCACAGTGATCTTGCTCCACGAGACTTATCCTGAAATGATCCGAGAGGGTCATCGATCGTGCTCTGCTTTATTTGGAGACGGATCTAGAGTCTTTTGGACCCCCGTGTAACACACCGTGTGTTCTGTTTTGTGAATTTTTTGTGTCCACAGTAAATCATTTTTTATAAATCTGAAAACCTAAAATTAGTCTACAAGCAGAAGAGCATAAGATAAAAAAAGCTATTTCTCTTTTCCTGCAGGTGTTTGAGTTAGTTAGGAACCAAAATCCACGCTTCCTACAGTGAGAAAAATCAAAGTGCCTGTATGAAAGCAATGAACAGTAGCTCTTCAAGTAAAATAAACAAGACAACTTCTTATCTTTTTTGTTTACGGTAGGAAGCCACAAAGTTACTGTGGTTGCAATTACGTGGATGCAGCAGCTTTCTAAATATGAATAATATTTAGATTGCTTATTGATCTCTTTCTTTTGGTTCATAACTTGCTTTCGGACGTTTTGCTTAGTTTTGTACAAAAGTTTGCATTGGACAGAAAAGGGAGAAAAAGGGGCAAACTTTTGGCTTCCGGTACAATCCATTTTCTAGCTAAAATAGTGGGCTTTTTGTAATGTAGTTTCTTCAGTTTTTTATTATGATTTCCTACAATAAGGTCCACCCTTCCACACTGGAGCTTTACTGTAGTAGAACTTGCTAGTCTGAACCAAACCAATGACAAGCCGTGACATTCATGGGAACACGTTAAGTTCCGTCTTTCTACTGAGACTTGAACTTAGTTCTTATTTCAGTAGCGAGGGCTGATTCAGCAGGTGGGATGAGTTGTAGGGGAGAGACTAGAACTAAATATGCTCTTATTGCACTATTCTGCTTCCTGGTTTCAGGAGAAAGACAGTATTGCTCCATAATTCTGCTTCATCCCAGGTCACAGTCTTGGCAAACACTGTTGGCAGCTGCTCCAGTCCTCCATGCTTCGCTGGCAGTACCAGCTCCCTCATTTCTTGTCCATCTCCTCCCTTTCCCCCAATAATTATGAATTTTACTTTCATTTTCTCATTTATCAGATTATAGCCTCAGTTCTTCTTTTAGCCCAGGCTAAAAGTTATTTGTTTGCAAATTCCCTTCTTTGCCTCTAAGTGCCCAAAATTCCTACCCACTGGTATTGCAACAAGTGGGAGAAGAAAAAAAAAAAAAAAAAAAGAACTTTTGTAATTAAATAAACTGATATGATTCTTTCTGAGATGCACAAGACAGCGTGTGAGCTTTATGAGATCTGTGGTTACTGGTGGCTTTCAGAGGGTGTGTCTTCATCTGTATGACTCAGGATGGGAAAGAGCATTGCAGTCCTGCTTTGCTTTGGTCAGAGAATATTGTAAATCAACACACTACGCAGTGCTTCCCTTTGACTTTGGTGCATGAATCCAAAGGAAATTGTGTCTTTGCCTGGAGAGCCAAGGCTCACTCGTGGTGTATAGTACTTTCCAGTGTGAGAAAGGCCACTATCGTCCTACTCTCTGTGACTCTTCTGTGAAGAATCAGACTGCATAAAATCTGATTTGCTAAAGAATTGAATTATGCTTCCTGGAAGAAGAATAGGCAGTTGGATTTAGATTTGCTACTCAGACCTTGTGGTGGTTATTATCCCGTTAGATTTTAAACAAAAATTTTACCTAGGGCAAAACACTGCCCTTTCAAAATTACATGCAGACTTCTTTTGATCAAAAAGAGGCCTATTTCTGTACAAACTGGTGTTTACCTATGAGAATTGGACTTTGTATTAGATGCAAGATAGAGGCTTTATTTCTCAGGAGTAGCAGCCTCAAATTATGGCAGCTGGGCATTCAAAACCAAGATTTTATGGAGGTGTAAAGAGGGAATACGACAATACAGGAGAAGCAGCTAAACTCTATGAGTGTTTCCTACGTACTGTTCTGATAGTAGGCAGCTGAAAGAGCAGAAATCATAATATTGGTAGAGGTGTGAATAATCCGCAGGACTCTGCATTTTCCATTTCTTCTTACTATGCTTGCTGACTCCACAAAACGCTAAATTTAATTTCGCTTAAGTTTTCCCATAATAACAAAAGCATTATAGAAGAAGTAAATGTACTCATCTTCTAGATTGCTAGACTTGAAAAGGGTATATTTTTTTAATATAATTTAGATTTATAATGCTCCGAATGAAAATGTAATTTATATTCATTACTGATAAAGCAGTGAGTGTCCAAATTAGTCAAAGTAAAAATGAGTACTGCTTGAATAAGATGGACATCATGAGAAATGATGAAACTCACTGGATTCTTTAGGAGAAAATTTGGCTTTTTGTTTTATTTAGAAGAGATTGATCAACAGTATTTTTCAAACCTGTGATATTTACACTAGACAAATACTTTACTAGCACAGCTGAGTTCTTTAGGACTTGTGTCTAAGTGTTGCGTGAAAGGGGGCAAAGCAGTTTTGGCAGAAGATAAACCCCCTTGTGTTCTAACACTCCTCACCGAGGTGGGAGGCCAGGTGCGGCTGGGTTTAAATTCTGAGTGATGCCCAATTCAGCACTATCAGTCCAATCGCGTTTAATATGTATTAAACCGTTACGATTTGGATACACTAATAGTGGACTGCACCTTCAGTCTAGTCGTGCTCCTGAACAAGCACGGCCACTCTCGAGTCTTTGGTCGCGTTCAGTGAGAAACCGAAACGACGAGCTACTTAAACAGTGCAGTTTATTTAAACAACAGATATACAGGTCCTTAGGATTGCCAGTGATAAATACACTGTCTGCAAAGCTCGTGCAAATAAAGATATTGTTAAAT
>VWZL01002675.1:802299-901954 GCA_013396915.1 Stercorarius parasiticus
GTTTTGTTTAAATGAAAATGTCAACTTAAGCATTGCAAAAGCTGCCAAACTTCTGAATGCCTCTTTAGAAAGGTGTCTTGGTAGTGGCTGGACTCAAATATAAAGAAATACCATGGTTGATATTGCACAGGAATTACACAGTGATGAACTACGACACCTATTGGCTTTAATATACATGAATGTATACCATTAAGGTTATTTAACTGATGAATTTACTAGAAAAGACCCTAGAAAAGACCATTCTTTTCATGATGTCGTAATTATGTCAGATGACATGATTATGTCCATTGCAAGCTTGAGCCTTGAACAACTCATAAAATGCAAGAAGGAAAAGGATCACTTTGACCTGTATCTGAAAACTCATTCACCTAAAAAAAATATCTTTACTGTGCTCTTTCATGGTGCTGTGCAAATGTGGTTTTTATTGCAAGTGAAACAGCAGCCACACATCTGGCAGAAAAAAAGGAAATAAGTGTATTAGGGATGTGTTCGTACATGTAAAATGTTGATGAATAGAGCAATTAGTTAACCAGTGGCTTATCATTATTTATTCATTCTTTCTGACAATTACACACTGCTCGGAGTGATTTATTTCTCTTTGTTTGTAAATTGTTCTGCATGCCAGAGTGTCCAGGGAGGATGTGTGGATGCCTTGGGTACACCGAGCTCTGCAGTGCAAGCTGTGGCTGCCGTTTTCTCTTGCACTTACATATGGCCTGAGGGACCACAGGTTTTCATCGTGAGCTCGTCCTCCTTGATTCAGCTGGCAAACTGGAATCGGGGAAAGACATTATATATGGGAAATGCAATCTCTATGGATTCTATCCCTGAGTGAAATAGCGAGAAAGCCATTCCGTTCTACAAGAACTGAGCAAGGCCTGTAGCTACGTACGGACCTAGTTGAGGGAAATACCGACGTACATTCTTGCACTGCTCTGAGTAAAAAGTGAATTGAAATAGCTTTCACATCACTTCTTTTGAACACCTCTGAGTCAAATCTGTAATGTTTCTCCTCTGATATTAGCAGAATTCTATGAAGGATATATTTTTTCAAAGTGTTCTCCTTTTATTAAACAATGCATGATCTTCTCTTTCAATTCTGCCCCATTCAGGATCTACAGGGACTAGACTCATCAGTAACATCTTTTTAAACTTCTGATAGCGGCCGCTTCCAGTAATGGAGGAATTGTTGGTGCAGTCTGTTCTGCTGAAGGGCAGGTGAAAGATACTGATCTCTAGTAAGTGCCAAAAAATGCAGACTCTGTTGAACTGGGAGAAGTGATACCCACAGGCTACACAATTGCTCCTGTCTGATTTATGCTAGATATTCATATGCCTGGGGTGAAAAGACTTACAGCTCTTTTACACATAATTCTCTTAAATAACTCACTTCGTTGCTGGTGTTGCCGTCCCAAGAAACTCTAATTGTCGCCACACTACAGTGCTTTTTTTTTTTTAAAATTGTCCTACATGTCAAGAGGCATGGCGTATACACTGAAATGACCCTGGTGATAGTTGCAATAACCTCCTTTCTTTCCTTTGTTTTCTAATTATCAGTCTGGATCCATTGACTGAAGAGAAGTTGGGGTTTTAAAACCACGGTATGATTTGTCAGGGCCTGATTCAAGTTCTCACACTACCTGTTGTGCCATGCATTACACTTGTATTAATGCGCACAAAAACTTGTAGGGCTTGCAATTTATACCACCTGATGTGTACTACAAAACAATAATTTTTTTATTTATGTATTTTGTACAAATGAAACTAAAAGTGCACACACACAGATGTATACATGTATAAAAGACCCATAAATAATGCACTCTTGTTGTAAAGGTGAAGGTGAAGCAGAGAAACCGTATCCCAGGCAAGATTTACTTTCTTCTGATTTTTACATTGAATTAATATTAATATCTGTGGTTTTCATTTGAAATAGAAAATACAAAAATTAAGAAAAAGAAAATACGTTTATTGATAAAGTTTACTTTAGTATTTAATACTAAGACATTGGTCCTGACCTATCTCACACAGATTCCCATTTTATTTCATGCTCCACAGTGCTCATACCACAATGTATCTATTAATATTAAACATATGCTTTTGGACACTCATATAGGCTCAGCAAACTTTATTAGTATAACTAAAGAGGTGAAACTGGTGTTTATCCACCCTTTACAGATTATTTCCTTTTTTTTTTTTAATATTAGGTTCAAGTTGTATCTTCTTCACTTCCCAAGCCTAAAGTCATACAAATGCCAAAAAGTCAGAACCCCGACGTGTATGCTTTGAAAGTAATTTTTTTATCTTTCTCCCACATCCCCTCTCTATTTAAATTTCCATTTAGATACAGTTAAATCCATAAAATAAAAAATTGCTTCTAAAAACACTTAAAATTGGTGGCAGCTGATAGTAAATTTAGACACTTCTCAGGAAATTCCCAAACTTTAACAAATTTCTTATTTACCTCTAGCCTGGCCAGAGTTACAAAACATGTTTTCTTACTGGAAGATAACTTCAAACAGTGCACAAGTGGGTGGTTTTTTTTTCTTTTTCTAGAATATTTTGGTGGAGATACTATTTGGAGGCCAAGTACAAATTTAATTATGCAGTTTTACTACTAAAAAACAATTAGGGCAGATTCATGAAGCAATTACATCAATTGCCCTGTGGCTCCTCTTAGATTTAGTAAATGCTTTCATTTTTTATCTACTGCTTGAGCCGTAATGAAGCAGATGGATTTCAGTTGTTCTAAACCAGTGGTTAATTTTCAGATAGTTTTTTTTCTTTTAGTCTCAGTAAACTAAGCAGGGGGGGCTATTAGCCAGCTTTATAAACAATAGCACGTCTTTCAAATTAAGTGGATATTTGGTAGTTGCAAATGCCCAGTTACAAGTTTCCAGGTTGTACATAAGCCCCTTCAAATTCAGTGAATATTGGTAACATCAGTTGGTAATCTTCAGTATTTAGTATGATTCTTGTATTTGTAGCCATTTGTTGCGTATTGGATTGATATAGTCAAATGATTTGCTCAGTTTGAGATGGTAGGAAAGATCAGTAACACAAGAAAAAGAAATTTAGGTATATTTTGCATCCTTTAGTGTTGTTTCTGAAGATAGTAGAAATACTTGGGTACCACAGAACAGAGGTGTTCCACGTCTATTGATAGGGTGCCAGTGTTCTTTCATAATTTTTATGCAAGCGGACTGAAATCTAAGAAGGAGAGCTGGTTATTTTCATTTGCACAATAATTCTTGCAAGAAATAACATTTCTGTACTAAAATTATTTCAAGATATGTTACTTGTATTTCATAAATATAGAGAACAACTTGCAAACCCCACATAAAGGTTAAGAAATAAGGAAAACAGAGCGTGTAGCAAACAAGTTTTTTAGTTGAATGGTGGCCCTGCTTGAGCAGGGGGATTGGACAAGATGAAATCCAGAGGCGCTTTCCAACCTCAACCGTTCTGCGATTCTGTGGAATACGGCTTATGAACAACTTCTGTGGTTTTCCTTCCTTAGAAATGAAAATGATTTGTGATTCCTCTTTTTGCAGCTTGTACAATGTACCAGTTCTACCCATGACGTTTAAACTGCTGGAAGTCAAAACTGTGAAAAAGTCAAACAGCATGATCTTAGACCTACAAGGTAAGATTTATTTAAGAGTGGTCATATGTGGTTTCTCTCACTTTCCATTTGACTGATGAGTGCTTTTGAAATGAGTATGATCTGAATTACAGCAAAGATGACTCCGAATGACAAACAATGCTGCCTGTATCTCATTGTCCTTGGTCATACAGAGAGTACTCCCAGTGGCCTTTGTATGTGCGTAGTATGAGGATATATTTTGTCTCCTTGCTTTCAGTTGAATGGTTAACAATAAAATAAACAGGGCTTTGATGTCTCCTGGTAATATTCCTACAGAGTAATTATGCACTGAGTTTCAAGGGATAATGCAGCTAGCTAGAATGCCCCTAAAGGCATCTGAAAAGTGATGTTTGTATTTCTCATAAATAACAGATTTTACTATAAAGTCTACCTTTTGTAAATGCAACAAAATATGGTGAGAAGTGAAAAAAAGCGACCAAAAAACCTAGAACAATTTTTGTTTGAGATGCATGTGGAAAAAGAGCGCATGTTGGATATGCATCTACTACACACCACTGCAGAGGCGTTTTAGAATTGTCACTGACAGAGTGGTTTCTTGTGTAGTTAAAATTAAGAAAATAAATTGTGGCTTAAAAATGTTTTAGTTCCAGAACACCTGTTAAGTATGGGTATGATAGGATGTCCTTTATCACTCACTGAATTTTCCTTAATTGTTTTTAGTTTGTATGCAAAACAAATGAAAGACAATAAAGGGACTAACCTTTTCCTGCGAGCCTGACACACAGTGACATGCAATTTCCATTTCCCACTGCACTGTTAGAATGCTCAAGCTTTGTTTGTTTGAATTGAGTATTTATGATTATAAATTATCTAGTCATAACCGAAGTCATTTGCATAAGAAAATTATCTTCCATCAAGTATGATTTTACTGCATGTGTTTTAATACTGTAACAGCCTGTTAGCATTATTTGGATAATTAAAGGGATACTGTAAACTCTAATTCAGGCTAAAATTTACCAAAAAAAAAAAAAAAAGGCTGTTATGAAACTTACTATTACAGCTAGATATTCTTATAAACTGAAGGGGGAAAAATCTAAGTGAATTTAAAACTAAAACAACTAAAACTAGCTACTGCATCACTATCATAAACATGACCCAAAGCTGCTGAAGTCAATAGCAAAACTGAAACTGATGTCCCTGGCATTTTATTGTTCAAGCAGAGAGAAAACTATGAATAACAACATTATACAAACACTAAACTTAGCGCCAAGGGTTTTCCTAGGAGTTTCTCCCTGAACTAGGGAGTGCGCTCAAGGTTCTGCCCAAACTAAGAGGAACCCTGAGGTTAAGGTGAGGCACGGAAAAGTGATTTTGATAACAATAGTGTACCTACAAGCCTGCATGGGTAGCAATCGGCTGGTTTACCCCCTGTGAAAATGGTATGAGTATGCTAATATTTTTGTCCCGTAAGAGGATAAAGACTTAAGTGTTTGTGGGCTGAGACACCAAGACAAGGAATGAAAATGGGTTTATCCCCCGGCAGCCTTTGAACAACAGGAATCCTGGGAGGGCTGGCAGCTGGACTGACTCAGACTGGCGCATCTCTGAAACCACTCTCATATGTTTATATTGACAGCCACACGCACCACGTCGGGGAATGGGATTAACTAAATTCAGTAGCCCTTACACATGTTTGACTGTAAAGCATTTTCCTGAATCAAGTCATAATCCCTGCATTTTTTTCCACTGGTTGCCCAGCTGAGAAACTGGAAACTTCACTTTATAAAGTTGTAAAATGTTTACTTTTTAGCTCAATATATTTTTAAAACCTTTAAAAAACTCTCTTGAAGCGCTAATAAAGCTTACTAGCTGGGGGAAAAAAATCATTTTATTGCTTTTTCTCCTTGGTTGTTTATTTTTGTCTTGCAGGAAGGGAGGATATCTTAACCTTATTGCTGCGGTATCTGTCTGGAAATAAATTAATCTTTGAGCTTTGGCCCTCTACCCCTCTCTTGAAAAAATCTTTAATCCTTATACAAGTCCTAGTGCTATGGTACATGTCAAAGAGACTTCCTATCAGGTTACTCAGGCTCTTCCCACATCAGTCATCTGAAGGAAATACGCTACAGAAAGGCTCGTGATTAACTCTGTTACCAAGAGCGAAATTATTCCGCAAAAACAGTATATTGTTGTTGTCAATGCTTATTCTTATATTATTGATAATTATACCAGAGTAGCATTACTCTGTCAATATCTCTTAAAGTTTATCCTGGACTATTTCTGGTTTATTTCTGGTTATTCTTGTAGCTGCTTTCAAGAGATCTCTTGCCCAGGAGCTGGGTGAACAAGATAGTCCCAACTGCCCAAACCCTGCAGCTACTCTAGTCTGCTTGGGCTCTGCATGTGATGTCTGTGCTGGGATTGTGCAGAATTTGCACTGATGTTTAGATCTGTAAACTAGTTTTTAACCATTAAACAAACAACCACTTCTAACCTGTGCTTATATGTTCCTGACTTAGATGTGCAAAAGATCACATATACACTGTCTAACTCTCTTCCCAGTGTAGTGAATGGAGGAGACAGTAAATGAGAAGATCCTCAGGCTGTGTGAGTGCAGTGAGCTTTAGTTCTTGAAGTAAGACCTGTAACTTCATGAAAATAATTTTCTTTTCTTCCTTTTCTGTATTCACAAGCTTCTTTTGACTACTGTTTTTCAAAATGGTTACCATAATAACGTATGGAAGGTAAATACTAGTGGTACCTTATTCTTCTCAGAATAGTAATGCTATATTCCATAAAGTGCTTTCCATTGTCTGTAGTAAGAGTGTGGACTGCAGTGTATGCAGTGATCACTGCAAATGCTTTCTGCCTGATACAAAGGGAGCTGAAATAAACAAGTGGTGTAAGAGTGGTGAAAGAAGAAAACGGTGGGATTTTAAACAGGTTGGTTGTATGCTAATTGAACAGGAGTTTACACAGGAACAGCCATATTTTGTGGTCAATATACTTATGAACAGCAAATACACAAGCATTCTCTTATTTTGCTATTTAATTGTGTAAAAGCAGAGTTGTCTCTTTCTCTGCATGTTGATGAATGGAATTAAGTGTTATGAACAGGGAAGAAAAGTTGTGTAACATACGATAAAGTAGCTGATATGAAAGGGAGATGGAATATTCTATGCAAGATGTTACAATCTTCTCCTTTCATTTTATTCCTACTGTGAAAACGCATCAGAGGTGCATACTACTAATAAAGGGAACACAAATTCATGTGCTAGCTATGTGTGATCATCTGAGCAGTCTTTTTAAGCAATTCTAAGTGCTCGTCCTGAGATTCCCATCCCAAGCAGCTGTGTGTATTGTGAGAAAAACCTAGCTTAATATTTCATTTATGTCTTCAGATTTTCTTTAAGTGTAAGTAACTTACCTTAAAAATCATATCAAAACCAGGTAATGATTTTGCTGAAGGTTGCACACGTGCTTATTATCAATGTAGAAACACAATACTGGTCAGTCATTCACATCTCAGGTATCTGGGCTTTTTAACTTCAGTTTAGACTAAGCTTTCTGGATATGGCCCTCAGTACAGAGGGAAAACCACGGAAGTATCTTTTCTTGGGATTTTTTTGGAAGCATTTTTTTTTAAACGTCTATTTCTAACTTAATTAATCAAAGTCTACCTGGTGATTGAAGGTGTTCTAAGTTTTATATTAGCTGTATATTTAGGATGTTTCAGTATTCTAGCAGTACTATCAACTTTCCAAGTGCTATATTTTAAAACAGGGTGATTAAAAACTCATGCTGCTTCAAAAGTTGCTCAGACAAACATGGTTAAAGATCTATACTGAGTTCTTGAAAGTGCATTCAGGAATGACAGAATTATTTGTGTGCTCTGGGATGATGTAATTTACTCTAGTGTAATCTGGAAACAAAATTAGACCACCCTTTGAAAATTTCCTGCTGAACTTCGGCATACAAATCTCCCTCTTCACAGCGAAATGCATTTCATACAGGTTTTAGTTTTACTAACTTAGATACCTGAGAGCAGAATTTAGCCTTGAAAAGTTTTCACTGTGTCATTTGCAAGGAAATCTCCCCATGATTGTGGTTGGACCAGATGACCTCCAGAGGTCCATTGCAACGTCAACCCTTCTGTGATTCTGTATAAGAGACAAGAAAAGCAAATGCGGAAACCCAGAGGGTACCAGTGTTTTTTATCATCTAACTGTGACTTTGCTACCGTAAAGATGCACTGGCAACCATTAAGGTGCTAGCAGTCACTGGCCCTGTAAAGGCCCTTGATTAAATGCAACATGAAAAAAGGGCCAAAAAGAAACCTCTCAAAGTTCCATGAAAATGCATCTTATTGATTGCTCAATCTGAACAATCATTCCTACATATTTGTCATAATCTCCCTAGTTCTCACTTCATTGATGAAATAATGATTCTTCAATGGTATTTTCTCTTTACATATGTTTCCAAATGAGTTTTTTTGAACACTTCAGGTTTTTTAGGCTTTTAAAATTTCAACTTTAATTCTCCCTTTCACTAACACTTTAACTCTGCACTGAGGTAAAGTCTTTAAATATTTTCTCTTCAAACTCACTCACTCATGATTTCTTTTCCAACCAAGAAATATGACACCACTCTCCACTTCTGCATTCATCTACTCACATCAGCGGTCACTACTTTGACCTTGTCAACTTTTTATGATGTATGTATTTGTAGGTTTCTTCTGTCATTTGATCATTGATCACTTTTCCCCCTTTTTACAATAGATGTGCCAATACCAATTAGTCTTGAACTGCTTGTTATTTTGTGACCTTTAGAAAGGCCCCGTCGCATGATTTATTTGCTTCTGCTGTGTGTGTTCTGATACTGTTTTGCTGTGGTAGAATCATGGGCCCTCTCTGATTCGGTAATTCGTTACCTTTTTTCTAAATGAAAACCCATCAAGAAATATTGACATTCTCACTCCAGTGGAGACTAGCAAATCTTATCTGGAGAACTGCTCTATTTGATTTCCTAATTTTAATTGCTTCAGGTATTTCCTTCAGCACTTAAATTAATTATAAAGAGACTTCTAGACACTGCAGAGCGAATGTGATTCTGCTGTAGGGAGCAGCAGGATCTGGGATACAGAAGTGGATGGAGTGGGAGGAGGCAGGTGGCACATGATGGCAATGAGTAGTGCAGCAATGTGAAGAATTTAGGGGAGGTGGAAGAGAACAAACAGAAAAGGAGGAGCTGGTGGATACCTTCATGTGGAGAAGCAGAATGCTATTTTTAAAAGGTAGGAGGTTTGGGGTTTTTTTCCTTTTTTTTTATATCTGTTTTCATTAATATATCTTACATATTTTGTCTATTATTTTAAAATTCCTAACTTATTTTTTTTAAAATGTTTCTTCTTAATTTTTTTTAAATAGAAGAAATAATTCCAATATTTCAAAATTAAATTACACCTTTTAGGGCATTTTTTAACGAAAGGGTCATTACCTCCTCTCTTGGGTAAGTACAGATATTCATGTTTTTATGTTAATCTGTTTCTCCAGATTGTAATAGTCATGTTCTTTCCCTGTATAATTCAAATAGACTTCACAGGATAGATATTTGCCTGGAGGGCCTGGAGAGGGAAAACATTAATACATTTTCTACTATTGGCAACTACTGCTATTTGACCCACTGGTGAGTCCTGGCCTCTTCTTTATGTGGGATCTGGAGTCCATATTTCTGACTAACTTGCAAAATATTAAAGCTAAATACCAGCCCACCAGAGTATGGCTCAGAAAGTCAGAGTTTTCATTTGTTTCAGACCTCAGATATTTGTCTTAGAATATGGTACCTTGTTTTAAGGATCACTTTTACAATTTATTTATGTAAATTGCTGGAATCAGATAAAATATTACATAGCAAGCAAAGTGCCATGGGCCAAAGTCTGAAGTCCTATCTCAAAGGAGAACATATAAATGAAAATAAAATCATTTATTTGTAATATAATGTTGATCAAATCAACAATAGATGTTGTGGATCTGTTGTATTCAAGAAATACTGAACTTGACATTGTATTTTTCAATATGAAACCACAAGATTTTGCTGCTCAAACTAAAGAAAAACTGCTTCTGTTAAGGCTGTTTTGCTTGCTGGGATTTAGACCAGATCAAAGTATTCCAGGTTCAGTCGAGTGCCTCTGACTGACAGGCAAGTGTCACCTAAGTAGAACGAAATGCATCCAGGCTAATGAAATCCTTGCCTTCTGGTTATGCCTACGGAGAGCTGTATTTGTGGGGTTATAGACGTCAAACAGTTTTGAACTGAACTAAGATCACCAGTAATTTAACATAGCCTTGCAGGCTTCTACCCAAAAAGATGAAAACGAAAAATATTGGTTCCTATTTCATTGGCCTGAAATAATAGAGGAAGACAGATAAAACTATGACTCTATCACTTACATTGTGCAAAAGTTAGTAGTGTTGTTGTCCTCATGCGCAGATGGGCATTAAAAGGCACTGTGGCCTTTTAACATGCAGGAGGTTACTTCAACGCCGCTGTTACATGCCAGCTACTCTGCAATAACTGCTCACGTGCATATTCTTAACTTCAGACAAATATGAGGTAATGCAACGTGACCTAAAGTCACTGGCTTTAAATTAAACTGAATTACTTCACATTTGTTGTGAACTATGAGCACACACACAGCCAAAATGAACTAATCGAACAGTGTAATTTAGTGAGACAGATAATTGGTCTGTGGGACTAGCCCTTACAACTTTTTGTAAAGAAAAGAGGAAAGGATGTAAAAAAGCATGTGATGAATGTTTGTCACATCTCACGAACTGGAAAGTGTTAGGCAGAAAAGTAATGTAAGTCTCTCTGAGAAAACAGAGGCTTGCACGTTGCTTTCAGGTAATCTCTGACTCTATTAGGCAGTTTAGACCTCTTAAGTCTGCAGACCGGGTTTCCAGGAAAGAAAAATTCTAATGACACAATCCTGAGAATCCTTAGATTCTTAGAAAGAGTTCTGCAGAAAAAGACACGAAGTGAGCGTGGATTAATTTCGGTTATGTTAGTACTACTTTTAATATTCATGTTCTGTAGCACTCAGAAACACTAGTCAGAATTAAGAGCACAGTGCTGAACAGGCAGAGCACAGGATACATCTTTGCATCATGAAGCATGTGCAAAAATTTCCTAAAGGAAAATGATATATCATCTAAGCTATCCAGATTTAAAGGACTGCCATTTATCTCGGGCGTAGCTGTCATTAAGTGTCAGTATCCACCTTGGAAAGAAAGACCTCTGTAACGGGTATAACAGGCATTTGTAGCATCCGACAGAGTATTATTCTGAGGGAAGACTTACGCACAATTAACCATTCACAGCCTGCCAATCCAGGATATCCTAACAAGGATGACTCTAGATGGTGCTAATAACTGGACTGAAGTCTGCAAAAGAAAATGTATTACAGCTAAAAGAAACATTTCAAAATTTCTCACAGACTTGGTGAGGAACATACGTACACGTTCATGAGAATGAACAGAAAGCTGGATGCTGCTGAGGAAGAGGGACTAAGCTAATAAGTTCATTGTGAATTATAAGTGTTGTAGCTATAATGTATTTCACATTCAAAGAAATGATGATAAGAGGTCCTGTTCTACAGCCTTGTCCCTGTGAGTGAAAGCTTTAGTCCAGGGGCCTACCAGCGTGTTTCCTTGCGTTAACCGCTTTTGGTAGATGAAATAACACCTTAGCATATTTTGCCAATTAAATTACCTTCAGGCATTTCTGGGAATCAAATTTGTGTTGAAGCCACCTTTGGCTTCCTTGGTTGTGCCGAGGTTTTCTAAGTCGTGCCACAGCAGCTGGGCCCGTGGGGTCTTTATTTTATTTACAGATTCAACAATTCCAGGAGGAAGACAGTGCATTAAACCCCTTACCTTTGTCTGTAAGACATTTTGGGAGCAAACCCAGTGTCCCTCACCTTCCCAGAGGAGACCTCTGGAGAACCATTTTTGTAAAACATGTGTGTCTTGGTAAAAGAGACTGTAAGAGTTTTCGATTGTGGTGGTCTGTCAACAAGTAAAGAACTTAAGACTGCTAAAGAAAGCTTCTAATATGGATGTTTGAAGGATGCAAATACTCTAGTAAATAGAGATTTTAAATAGTTACATTTATTCCCAGTGCAAGTGCAAAAGATTTCCATCTAAAGATAAAATTGAAAATATGGAATATGTAGTAACCATAAGGGCTTATTTAGTATTAACTCTCCCCGTTCTTATTTCTCACGTTCACATTCCACAGTTGTAAACTGTTCCTCTTTGGCAAACCTTCATGTCAACTCTGTGCCCTGCCCTCACGGCTGGAGTTTTACTTGAGTTACGCTTGCTGCTGGAGCCAGAGCCAGCTCACTCCCTGTGAGCTAACGGGGGGCTTTCTGAAAAGGGGGGGATATTGGTGCAGAGCAGGAGCATCTCCTCTTTTCTTTCTATCCATTGAAACTGGAGGCAGTTTTGTTTCACTGGAGTGCGCAGCAAGATTTCCCTAGATGCTCAGGTCATCCAAGTCACACTTGGATCATACTCAGGCTGTCACAAATTTCTCCTAAAGTGGGTTGTGGACCGCTAAATCCTAGATATATATGCTCCTTCTTAAGATGACATAGACGTCAAACAGAGCACAATTATGCTCCTGGCTTAGGAGAGGCAGCAATGTTAAACTGCCTGTCCAGTCTGCAAGCTAATCTGTGTCATCAGCTCTTTGCCATCTCAGGAAATAATGAATGTAAGGCCTTGATACAAGGACGGGAGCCTATTTCAGCTGGGTTGTTTGTTTTTTTTTTTGTTCTGCGTTAACATTCCTCTCCGTCTCATTTATCTCTGACAAGTACAATGTTTAGGAGTCAAAGACTTATGCACTTTTGCAAGAAGGTCTGATTTCTAGATCAATAGCGTCCTTCTATTATACCAATATAATCCATCCTCCCCCATTAGGTTATCATGAATCAGAAACGTGAGAATACAGTGTAAGCCCTTTGTTACCTTTGGTAATTCATCTTGCATTTTCAGGTCATTTCTTCTTTTGGTGTTTCAGTCTTTTTCATATAACTCCACGGTAAACCCTTACATTTTTGGCAAAGTGCCCAGGGTGTAAAAAAAAGTAATAGGGAGGAGAAAAAAAATCTTACCCTTCCCAGCCCTTCAATGTGAATAAACTGTTAAAACTTCCAAACTATTACTGTCATTTTAAAACCAGAAGAGTTGTCACCTTTCTAAAAACAGTGGTGCAAGCATCACAGCTTTGTACTTCTATAGTGTTTGACGTTTTTTGTGCAACAAATATTGACTCCAACATTCCCTTGACAGAGCACAAAAATTCATTTTGTGAATTGTATTGACAGCCTAAGTAGGTTCTTTCTTTTTCACTTGAATAGGCTGCTCTAACTTATTAACTCAGTCTTGAGGGTTCTGAACATTTACCTCTAAGAACTAGATGTATTTACAGAACAACATGTATTTTGATATGCAAGAGACATAGGACAGAGGTTAACATGCAATCAAATTATTGTAAAACTTCAGAGAGCACCCAAATGATAGGAAGTTGTCCTTGTACTATAGCCCCTAGATCACGAAATGGATAGATCAGCTTCAGGCAGATGCTGAAGTGACATATTCCCAAGGTGATGGCTTTCATTTGCCATGACTTTCAATCCCCACTATGCAAATCTGCCTCATGACATTGAGGTAAATAAAGGGAATTTTAGAAATTCATTTCAGTTAATTTTATTTGATGAAATAGGAACTTTGGTTTAATAGAAAAACATTTTGTACCAGAAAACTCACCAGACAATCCTGCAAATACCCACCCACGCCTCTAATTTTGATGACAAACAGAGAGGACAAGGCAAATCTCCAGGAATATTATTTAATGAATCATAACTTGATTAAAAACGCTTCTGGATACTATCTTTAACAGTTCATCAGCCCTCCCAATATGACAAGTTTTCCTAAGAATATAGCAGTGACTTAGGTTTCTTATCTGATGATCCAGAGTTCAGAGGGCTATATCTCATCTCATTGGGATCTCATACAGACGAAGATAAGTTGTTTTTCTTTTACTTGTGGAGCCATCCATATTTGCCTAGATAAACAAAGATGAAAATTGGCCTCCTTTTTCAAAGGCTATTTCAAGAAACTTCAAAAGTCTTCCTTTCTTTCTACTGATCCATCAACATTTTCATAAGCCAACTGTGGTTCTCTTTGAGCTGTCGCTGGTTCAATCAAATAGGATAAGGCTTCACATTCTTTCTAATTGGAAGAAAGTGTGGTAACAGCCGCTCTTGCTTAAAATCACTTTGGTGAATGTTGCAGCTGTGGCAGTCAGGGGAGCTAATTAAACCCTATCCATAGTTTTCCAGTGTGCAGACTTAGGTCAAATGTTTGACTTCTAACATGCTGCTTACTGTGAAAATTCATGCTTTATCACTTAAGTCTGCTCTGCAACAGAAATGAAGTTTTTGGTGCATCCCCTGGCATCCCAGCCCTGTGACCCAAGAATTCCTGTGACTGAGTCTTTGCGTTTATGCTGCAGCTTCCTAGTTAGGGTGGTCCTGGAGAGGTTCCCTGGGAAGAGATCTTCTCTCCTACCACCTCCACTTCACCTCTCCAGCTTATTCGCCGTCTCATGCTTTACGCAGCATGACCTTTAAAGTGTCTGAAGTAGAAATATTGTACACCAATAATACAAAGATGTGATGAATAGCAAGATCCTTTACTACCTAATGGTTGGCTTTACTACTGACTGTTTCTCAACCCTCTCCTGAGGGTGCAGTCCCCTTCTGCTCCATTTAGGCTCATCTGTCAGAAGGAGCTTGCTTCCTCCAGAGCCTGGGGAATGAGAAGTTGCTCAGCTGAAGGTATATCTGCTCCCTCCTCTGCCCCAAAGGCAGGGAACTGCAGGTAGCGATGGTGAGCAGTTAGTTTCCTGGCCAGCGTGAACAATTGCTGCCGACAATTGCAAACTGTTCTCTCTTCTCTCAGCCTAAAGGACCGGGATCGCTACTACCATGCTCCTGAGCACAAGTCATAGTTTAAAATGAAGTGCACACAGTCCTAATGTTACAGGACAAGAAAATAATAAAAAAGTGAAGCCTCTAAAGTAACTGTCTGCTGTGAAATAGTCAGATCCCTGTAGTATCCTTTGGCTGAGTAAAGCAAAATCAAAGAAAACACATGCCAGGAGCTATAGTCAAGTGATACCTTCTGTTCTAGAGAATATATCCTGTTAAATACATCTGTGAATCATGAAAATTAAAGAATACTGACTTGTTAGTTGTAACCACCTCTAACGTAAATACCCTCATGCAGACAGTCTTATACAGTACCCAGTATATTTCCAGTTGCGGAGGAGTTTAATGTTTGTTATACAAGTTTCCAGGAATCAAAACAAGTAATTGTCTGAGCATCGGTGGAGAAATAAAAGTTTTCAGTGCCAAAGGCAGACAAGAAGTAACTGGTCTTAGAGAGATCATGAGAAACGTTGTATGAATATTTACGTACTTAAAAGTGTAGTACTGATGTCCTGCCACGATACCCCAGGAAAATCTGAGACTCAAACCAGTGCAACAGATACTCCAGCCCAGACGGGAGGATCAGTGAGTGCTGGTAGTTTACAAACAAATGCTGTGTGGCTGTGAGAGTTTGATTCTGAGTATTCATCGGTACGAGTCAAACGGTCTGTACAAAAATCGTGAAGATAACACTGTTACAGGACAAGGTCGGTAAGATCAAGATCAGCGTTTGCTGCTTTGCCTTTGAAACACTGACAGGAAAACACTAGGAGAGCATTTCAGTAATTCCAGGAGAATTTAATCTTTGGCTTTTATCTTAAGTTTCCCAGTGCCAGGTTGCTAGGAAACATTTGCAGTATAACTAAAGAGGAATGAGGTATATTACAGAGTTATAAAATATTCCAGTGTTAACCGAGGAGCACAATAGTTTAAAAGCTGCCATTAGTACCAAGAACCAAAAATACTGCAACATTCTCAATTTTAATTGTTAGTGACTTTCATCTAGAATTTAATTTTTGTTTCTTTGTCAAACCAGAGAACCGTTGCCTGAGAAAGCTCAGTGACAGCTATATAACATTACTGTAAGATAAAAACTTTTCTTTTCAGAGTCGAAAAGGCAGTCTATGTTGATAGTCATAATTTTTACTCTATAGCAACATATCGTGTTATTTATTGGCAATTTAAACTGTAAATAAAAGTAATAGATGTTAATTTTCATGTTGTGTATCAAACTAAATGAGAAATAATGCACTAGCTGAGGCAAAATAAATACATATATCATGTTATATTCATTCAAATTAAAAAAAAAAAGTTGCTAGTTAATTAATCCTTAGATTTCTAGGAGTGAATATATGTTATTCATAGACAAGATAAAGGTACAGATTCATCAGTAATATTAGAAGCATATTTTTCAAAATATGTATCTACACACATTTTTATTTTTGGTGTGGGACAATATATAACATATGCACTCATTTCTCTCTAATTATCTCATTAATGCTTTGTCTTAATGTCTTCAAACTTATCCTGGAGTCCCTTGTGTGGTGGAAGGGAATTTCACGGTGAATCTCAGATGTCATGCTTTCAGGCTAACAAAGTTAATGTAAACAGTCAAACCTGTGATAGGGAGTTCAGTTGGAGATAGTCTTTACTGAGTTCCTTGGGATCTTACATTCATATGCAATCAAAAAATAAAAGGAGCCTGTAGAAAATGATGAAGATATTTTCCTGAGAATCATAGCACAGTGGCTGTTTTCCATTGGCTTTCACATGGCAGCAAATGTGGCGTCACCCATACACAACGAAGCTGTTTGTTTTCTTTCAGGGTTTGTGAGTGCGGTACAATACATCCTTTAATGAGACAGAGTAACGAAAAGTGTTTTGATTACCGGAAGGTGTTCCCAGAGCTAGTTCTTGTCTTTCACTTAATAGCAAATATCTATCTTCACTGGGGATTAAAAGCTATACCTGAGATGATTAATGATAATTAGTAACCTCTAGTGTCCAAAGGATGGAATTTATCTTCAGATTTTAAACCCCTGAATTTGGGTGCCCAAGTATGTGAATGAGATGCCTCAACTCCCCCAAGGGTCCCTGGACGTCTTGTAAGTACAGCCAGTGAAGTCTGGAGAAACACCTGGCCCAGCCTGAAGCTGAGGAATCCATTACATTTTGTTGTGTAAATAAAGTATCCAAAAATTCTCTCCATAAGATATAAATCACATAAGTTATTTTCATCCTTTATCCCTAATCACTCAAATGGAAAAATAGAAACAAATATGTAAAGTCAGTCTTTGTTTTTTAGTCATTTTTCTTTCCTTGATTAGTGACCATGTTTACGTTTCTCCTCTCCAGAAATCATATCATCATGCAATCACTTTCCTCTCCTAGTTCTAGTACTTGGAACAGCTTGAGTTTGACAGATCAGATTTGGTGAATGTTAATGAGCTAAAGTAAGTAAAACATCTGCCCAAATAATTTATTACAAATGTAGCACTGTTATATAGTTTTAAATGATATTGGAAGTTACTAGAGAAGTTAACCTGCAGCCAACTTGCAACATTCAAAAATTTTCTAATGCTGGGTTTGACAGAGTTTTGAATGCTGCAATTTATATAAAGATAATCAGACGTGGGTTTATTGTGCTGTGAGTATTCTTCCTTATTTCCTTTATAAAGGCAATTTAATTTTTCTTACTTCTCTCCACAGTGAGCAAACCCCTCTATGAAAACCTACAAAAGGGAAGACTACCCATCTGTTCCTGTCTACAGCTTCACCCCGGTATGTACGTTATACTCGCTTGTGTGCTGTGTCCTACTGTAAGAATAGCTGTCTGTACTGGGTCACGCTGAAAGTATGAGTAGTCCAATACTTTATCTCCAATGGTGGCCAGCAGTTGGTGCCAAGGGAATAAAAAAAAAAACCAACACAGCAAAGTAAGCACCTAATGATCTTTCCCTGTTATAACCTCTCAGTTTACAGCTACCTCCTGCTCAGAGATTTACGGAAACTGAGTCTTGTAGCCCTTTCACTGGTACCAGTTTGTATCCTATGTCTTTTGCAAAAGTGAACTGATCATGTTTGGCCATGGTGAAAAATGTTATCTTTAAGCAGAAACCTGAATTGGATACTTCGTGCATTCCCACTTTGGTGTCAGAAAGCTGAACATCTAACTGATCTTCACAGTTTCTGGATCCTTTTTCCATTCCTCATTCTGGCAGACTGTAGTTTTATTAAAACAATGTTAACACTAGCTTTTTATATCCCAGTGAAGCGAGAAATATTTCTGACTTCTAAGGAGACGGTGAAATCATAATAAAATAGGATGCAGTTGTCATAAGCGAAAAATATGTATCATGTAATATATAAGGTATGTGTTTAATTAGTTGGATTAACCTATCTATTTTGATGCACGAGAAAGTCTATTCCAGTGTACAGATTCAGACACTTGAGGGAGTAAAGTATTGAAATCTCCAAATCCCAAGTGAAAACAGAATATTTGTGCTTTATTATGCCTAGTTTTTTCTTGTAGATTTACTAGTCTGTCTCCTGTAGGATCCAGGAGAAAGCTAAGACATCTTTGCTGATCTACTGTTTACACAAGATAGTTAAGACATGTTAAATTCCTTCTGTGCATCGTATTTGGAGTCACTTAGTACTAGTAATGTGGTGAAAAGACTATCCTTCTCAAGAGTTCAGTGAAATTATTTCACAAAGTAACGCCTTCAAATCATTTGTATCTGATCATTCGTGACATCATTTGGAAAGCATATATATATATATATATACACACACACACAGACACTGCTATATTAGTATTGTTTAATATTACAAACAGCTAACGGCATGTCCTCCAAAATCTCAGAAATATTTATTCCAGAGTGCTCAGTATTCTTTTTTTAGCTAACAACTCAGATTCAGTTAGGAATTTAAAATTGAATCCCCTGAAGTTTCTGGCAGTTGAACGAATGGCAACAGACTTCAACGGAGTTGCTAAGGACTTTGTATCTAGTAGATAAAGCAGCTCCTGATATAATTTCAGTGAAGTTTTCTTGACCATCCCAGAGGGGAGTTCAACAGCATGTGAATCAAATGCAAATAGCAAACAATACATACACTGCATTCTCAGACCTAGAGGCTGATTTATTGCTATTCTCCATAAGAATGACACCTCCTCTCCCTATTCTGAGAGCTAACGGTGGAGATTCTAGACTCCTTATCAACTTGTCATTTGCTAGTGGTATTCCCACTAAGTCAGGTCAACAAGATACCAACAGCTTTCCTTCATCTTACTAGTAAAGTGCAACCTACCAACCTGCTAAAAATTGGGAACAGAGAATCCTCTGGAAGCCAAACCTTTTCAGGGACGAGGAGCGGTTTGGAGGGTAAAAAAACTCAAAGTGGACATTTGTGGTACTTTTAAATTTGACCGTCATTCCTCCGTGAAGTGTTCAGTTCCCACAGGAGGAGAACAGGGAGTTGCGGACTCTAGGAATGTGTATTACACTGGATGCATCCAGAAAATCACTCTGTCCTAATAACCTCCGTGATTTGTTTCTTGTGATATTCCTGTTCTTTTCACTTACTTCACAAAAGTACATTTTATGTCAATGTTTAACCTCTTTCAGCCGAAATGAAGGTTACTGCAGCCAAAGGAAACATTTAGTAGAATGATTTCTTTTGTTTACTTAAACTTCGGTAGATGACTTAGCATCTGAACAGCTCTTTCTTCTCCTTCTTAAAACTTTTTTTTTTTCCCCTCAGAAAAGTACTTCTCAAGGACTTGCAGAGTCTAAATTGCTCAAAATATCTCTAAACTCAGTTCATTCCACATCTGTATGGACTATGGAAAAACACACATATGTCTAAAAAACTTACTGTACACAGAAAAAAAAAATGGGGAAAACCTTGCTTGATTTTAAAGTTGCTTTGCAAGAACCTCGTTTGTCAAGTTCCAAATAAATTCTCTAAGGCTTTTCAGATTAAAAGTTAAAAATCTCACTCCCACTCTCCTGAACTTTGCGACATCCTCCTTTTGAACACATTGGAAATAGATGGCACACATAACATTCCGATAATACCTGTCTCAAACATTGTAAACTGAGAGCTGAAAAATCAATTTTTAGAACAATCAGGTGTTTTATCTTTATTATTTCCTTTCTGTCTCAAGCCATGCTTTTCTGTACTTTACTTAATAGCCAAATTTCCAAAACAAAATTATTGATCTTTCAAATGCTGGTACAAAAATAGGTCGGCCTTTGTGAAAATGTAAAATGCCAACTTGTAACAATTTCAGTAAAGCCGTTGAATAGATGCAGCAAACAAGCAGCTTTGGAGTGATAGGGTTTTTGGAGGCGCACCTTTACGACAACATATTTTACTCTGTGCTCTGGTGACCAGTGGTTAGGGATTGTGAGGGATGTTTCATCTGATACCGCCTCAAATCAGAAGAGACTTTCTTTCCAGGAAATGTGAGATTGTAGCTGTACTGGAGGAAAATAGCCCAGAGCAGCAGAATTAAGGCAAATGCTATGAAACGTCGGAAAACTTTGGAGCTGTTTGATAGTAGCACGGAAGCAGCACATCTCTGAAATCAAGCAAAGTTTAGACAAGTAACTGGATAAACAGAATAAGAAGCTATATAGATCTAGCAAAGAGTGTCATGGGAAGAATGTAATAAAAATAGTGTGCTACAAAGCAGTAGGATGAGCTGACTGCGATTATTAAACAGAGGTTGAGAGCAAATTCCCATAAATTCTCCAAACCAGAAATTCTACAGATTTCTAGTTGAGGTTGGAGCGCATTTGGCAGTAGAGGAGATTGTCCTTATTATGATTTTGGAAAAATGTTTAAGGAATCTATTGTAGTTGCAGAGCACTCCTGGGCAAAGAGGGTGGTTCCTTTACCAGCTTTGTTCTAGCTATTTATTGTCATGACTAAGGCTAGAAAAAGGAGGTCTTACTTGAACTCTCAAATTCCATATCATGCCACAATGCTGAGAAAATAAGTCGAAATCCTAATGAGTTTAATGTCATCCATTTGTAATTAGTGAAAAAAGAGTTGTTTCTGATTGAGTACCTAGAAAGTTTACAACATAAGTTATGCACATGAAGCTTCAAAGGAAAGTGTTTTACAACAAATGATACCTCCAACTTGTCTAAGATGTTGTCACACTTGAATTACGATACTTAAAACACTGCATATTATTATTGCAAAAGGTCAAATATGTGGGTGGCAGAACACATAGTACTTATTAACTCAGTTGCTGAAATGCTATTGCAGATGCTAACTAACATTAGAAATTCGACTGGTAGCATCTTCTGTGTGGTTTATTCACTTAAGGAAAGTAATTGAAAAACAGCAAAGAGCACAAAAGAGGACAATTCAAGATATTCATTCCTATTCAAGCTCTTTTATGCCTCCGTTTTCTTGTAGGCTGGGCTATGCAGATGTCTTGTGGTAGGAGAGAGACATTTCTGATTGGGTTGAGCAGGTTTTGTAAATACTTAGTGGTTTCTGTTTGTTTATTTGTTTCTCTGTTTTTGTAGTCCTTTAATGTATTTCAGTCACTATGGTTTCCCTTTCTGAAGTCCCTTAACACATTGACTATTTTACAGACCTCTTGATCCTGACCATTCAGTTAATTTGTTCTTTGAAAATCAGGCCAGGTACTCACGTCGTTCTGAATGAGCACACATTTTAAGGCTGATGAAAGCAGGTCCCTCTTCTTTGACAGTATTCAGATTCATAGTAATGTGATGGAAGCGATTGAAAATATATCTGTATACAGCCTGATCTCAATTGTGTCACCTAAATTCTCTAGAATTCTTTTGATACTAATATGATGTTTCCTATGGCAATGTACCATTGTGTCCGGTATTAAAAACTGCTCCTCAGTATTTTCATTTTCAACTTTACTGCATTTTTTGAAGAAATCCACAGATAATTAATCACCTTGAAATTTTTTCTTCTTTATTTTCTGTTTTAGGGTAGCACAAGGTAAAAATCACTGCAATACATACCTGTTCCTTTCTGTTTTTTATCTAGCATACATCCTTTTTTTCTGTTCCTGGTTAGTATATTGTACATAAATACAGGTTCAAATTTGAACCTCAGAAATTATTAGCGTTCATTTTCTTCCAAAGGATTATTGAGCTACTTCTGTGAATTGCCTCATTAGGAAGGGCTCCTAACTTTTGATGCACTTCTGATAAGGCAGGAGTACTGTTAGGTTGCTAGGACAATGTCTAGGACAATGACATATATGTACAAGAATATAATATGCAACTGTTAAAAACTAACAATGTGCAGTATAATTACTATTAGTTCAAGCAAAATTTTGAAAAAGCAGGTAGTTTAAAGTGCATATAGATTTAAATAAGACACTCTGTCCTATAACTGCTAAAATATTAAAATCGTTCTGCTGTCTGCAGTTGGGTTGTAGAGTTAACTTCTGTGGAGTTAGGAAATAAGTAAGTATTATAGCAATTGGCTTGCATGTATATTGGCTATAAAGACTTACAAATTAGAATATGGAAGAGTTTTAAACTTTAACATCTTACATTACTTTCATCACATTCAATAAAATATGATATTCTTCCACGATGTTTCATCAGTATGCATAACTTCATTATCTCCATCTTCTAGACGCATCTAGTGATGTGCAATGTTTTAAATCATGCCGCTGATGAGTTTTCTTTATAGCTTCCTTATTCTTTTCACCCGATTTCGCAATTCCCAAGTCCCAGAGGAAATTCTTGGAGAACAGTTTAAGAAGGAATAAAAAGTACGTGGAAGGATATCAGAACTTTATCTGTTAAAAATTTTGGTACGTTCATTTAAGTATATAGAAATAAACTAGATGAGAATAAATACACTACAAATATTGTTTCTAGCCACAGTCAGACTTATGCTACTATTCATAGTCTGGATGAAAACAAAACCAGATTTCTATACTGTTACAAGAGACTAAATAATTAAAAAACAACTTTGTAACAAGTGGACCTTCACACTGTCTTATCATGACAAATTCTTTATTAGGAAGCCTCCATTTCATGATAAACTTTACAAGTTCTCAACAAAGTCCTTTCATCTTGCACATTTATGAAAATTATTTTCATTTATAAGTTAAAAAAATTCTTTAAAGTTCAAAGGTATGTTAAAAAGGTGAAAAGAAGATCAAATTGTTGAAGTATCATTGAAGACTACCAGGTTAGACCTAGTAGTTATCAAAGGTGCTGGTTAGACAAGAAACACAGACTTTTGTGGGACAAAACTAAATTAACAGAAGGCAGACATGGGGTTAGATTACAGAATTATCTTTAAGGAGTGTATATAACTCATAATTCCCTGTCAAATATGTGTATTGGGGACAACAGAGGAAGGATCAGAGAGCAAATAATAAATTTGGATGTTCACCCATCACTTGTTCACCCACACTACTGAAAAGTCCTCAAGTTGAGCAAGAGTGGGCAGAAAGCATCATGAACCAAACTTTGTTCAGTAGATACTTTGCTACCAGTTTACTAAAATACACCACTAATCCTGACCTCTTGATACAATTGTGTTGACAGCTTTTGTCATATGCCCATGAAGCACTGAGTGATGTTGACTAAAAAGATTCAGGCATATTGTCACTATTCTTATGCTAGACATGTATTGGTAGTTTAATATGATAGCTTATAAAAAATCCACTTGAAGATATATACGGACTTTTAAACTCGCCTCATTCCCTTGCAACACTATTAGAATCTGTTCTATGTGTACAACTGGGTCTTTTATTTTGGGAGATGAAAACACTTAGTTTTCAATCAGATGAATCCTTTCTAAATACACTATTGACATCTGCTGTCAACTGTCATCTGTTCATAATTAATAATCCAGATTTTACCATGGTATTGTCTAAAGACAATCAGTTTATTGTTTGATGTTCCTAGACGAACTTATGAATTCTTGACTTCCATTTCTCATCTTCAGAAAGCAACACGTTAACTTCCAGTGATTGATATGAATAACAGTGCTGATGTGTGATGGGTGTGTACTGACTTCTTAACTACCAAAGTTTTATTCTTTCTTGTCACACTTGTTTTCCTTCGCTTGCTATATACCCCTGCCTTCTCAGTCAGACGTAGCATTAGCTCAGAGGGCCTGGAGGCCAGAGTTAGGTACTGGGGGTCTTCCTCTTCCTACCTGCACAGGTCAAAATATACAGGCAGCTCCCAGACTCCCTTTTGTAATTATCTCCAACACCTTCTGCTGTCTGTCTCCCATGAGTTATCTTTGCTCTGCTTCCTTGCTCCAGAATTTCAACTTCTACTTGGCTCACCAGACACTTCCACACACTCTGATGTGGATCTGGATATCTCTCCCAACAAACGCGATCCTTAAGTGAATAAATATACACCACCTAAATTAGTTTAAATTTAAAGATGTATGTATCATGGTGGATAGCACTTCTGCATTGCTGAACTATAGCTGAAAAGTACAATTTATATCAAAAGTAGGAAACAGGGTTAGAAAAGACCTTCAGATTTATCTTGTCTGTTGTCTTACTTTAAAAATTGTTCCTTATATGTTCTTCTCCATGTGTCTTGTCTTTTCTTGTTACAGAAGTATGTTTTCAGAGCGTATGTATTTGTCTTTCCTGTAGAATCTTATCTAGTAGTTTCCCGACTTGTTGACATTTGTTTACTTGGAACAAATTATCCTGAGTTTTTATTTGCCCTCTTACCTAAACATTGTCTAAGAATTGTCAAATTTACTATTTTATGGTGACTTTCCCGCAAGTTGCAAGCTTCACCTTTTCCAGAGCGAGATAGGAACATGCACATTCCTGTGTCCTCAGCTGGGCCCTATAGTCAATGTCAGTGACTGTGAACAAATAACTAAACATCGGTATAACTCCTATAGGAAAAACTAAAAGACTACCTGATCTTGAATTATACAGGCCAGAGACTGGACTCATATTTCTCCTAACTGAGTGCTTTGACTTTATTTTTAAGCGTTTGGAGTATTTTTTCTTATATACCATCCCACATCAGGACTGTTCAGTTCTTGCGACGTTGTGTGTCTTTCTTTTGTGTTAATATAGAAGAATTCTAAATAAGAAAAGATTTAGGGTTTTTAAATGTAACACTGTTTATTTTCTGGCTATCCTTGGTCATGCTTTTCAGAGGAAAGAAAGAAAATCAGCTATACAGCAGAGTCAACTCACTATCACAGTGAACATCATTGTGCACATCACAGAGAATTATATTAGTTAACAAATATGTGCATTATTAAAATAGCTACAATAATTATAGCTGCTGCAAATTGTATCATGTAGTCTGTCCTATTGATCAGAAAAAATGAATTTCCAATTCATCATAGCTTCATAATGGTAGATACCTGATTTAAAGAAATTTAAAACGAAAACCTGTGATTCTTATTTTCATGGTGTAGCTATCTATCTAATGAAAGTGAACTCAAATGAACAACAAATTTTTCATGGCTTGCCAAACAGCAATGATTGACTGCTAACACAGTATTTGAATTTGCACTGTAGCCAATGAATATTGATATAAAATTTGAAGTGCTCACAAACTTTTCCTGATGCTTGGTATTAAATTTTCTTTGCCCTTAGGAGCATGTGTTTTTTGATGTAAGTGCTAGAAGTCGTCTTCGATTATTTTCAAAATAGGAACAGGAAATATTTTCTAATTAAGAGTTGTGTCACAGTTTGGAATTCTTTGATTAGAATACGTCATTTGGCAATGTACAAGGTGGTGGCTTCTGGCTTGCAGAGGAAGATGATGTTGTGCTGTAAAAAGGTAGCTGTGGAGATGTCAGTAGATGTTGCTCATTGAAGATGAATATGCAAATGGAGAGTTCAAAAACAAAAGAAATATTGTGCCTTGGGAATATTTCCTTTGTTGTTTTCTTTCCTCTTTTCTCTTGGGGAGAGAGTTGGTAGGAGACTAGGAATATTAATTATTATGATAAGTGTATGAAAAAATTCTGAGGAACATCTATTGTATAAAGGAAATTTTCTTGAGATTACAAACTGGGAACATGCTGCGGTTTAATGAAAAGGGTAATTAAAAGTTGCATCAAATGTATATTTTTTACCTTTTTTTTTTCCTTTAGGACTGTCTTTTCTCTTTATTTTTATAAAGGAGAGTCTGAAGTCCTTACTTTATAGAAGCAGTTCTGAATAATTTATGTAACGAACTGATGGCAACAAAAATGGAATTTATAACTCAGTGATATTTCCCTGCTTATTGTGCGAGAGGAGGAGAAGAGTTATGTGATAAATTAACTGTAAAAAGGAGTGGGAACTTGCTTCATAGTGAGTAATAAATAAATCACAATGGTATTCAACGTAAAATGTGTTTCATGAAAAATATTAATAGGACCACTATTTGATTACATAGAAAATCCATTGTCATCCAGCATTTAGTTTAGATTTCCAGGTAAAACCTGTTTTATAGCAGAGACATTTGCAACTGCATTTGGAATGCTCTGCTTCCTGCAACAGGCCTGAAGCCCCCTGCCTGGCTGGGTGGCTGAAATGGAGCCCTTAGTTCAAAAATCCTTTCTTCTACTAAATATTTTGTATCTTTTGTGTAAGGTTGGGGGCTTTTTTGTTTGTTTATTTTTCTGCTGTATATGTTCAAATGCAACGATTCATTCTCTGCCAAAAAATTTCTACTTTAAACACAAATGACTCTTTAAAAAAATCAAGAGTTCAGGCAACAGCTATCAGAATGGCAGCTGTATCAAGTCCCAGCATTCTACATCTGCCTAATGCAAGCTGGAGAGATTTTCCCTGACATGTACACTAACTAGAAAACATTTCGCTTTCCATTTTATCTCTCTGCCCACTATACACCTCTAGCTTTATCCTATTTGTCGCACATTTACTAGAGATAAATATATTGCAAGGAGACATTGCATTTGCTTTTGATGATACAGTTCAGAACTGACCTTCAAGTCTCCTGTAATCTCATTGCAGAGTGTGACTTGGGCAGAAGTTACCAAATAGTACTAAATTACACTGAGCTGTGGTGGTCTGCAGATAGCAACCAACTAAATGAGCAAGTGCATCCTACTTTCTTGCAACTTTCTAACGAAAACTCCAACTGGACTGTAGGTATCTCAATCTGCAGTTCTGCAGATGTTCTGCCACTTGGCTGGCATTCACATAAGACTATGCATGACTTGCAAGACATGAAAACACTGTTACCTACCAGGTTTTCCAGCGTTTTGTAATTTTCTCGATATATTAATTCTTAATTTATTTGTCCCTGGAATTAGTTTAACACTCGAATGAAGTCCTGAGAGATGCTGGGCACCATTTACATCAGGCCTGAAACTTCAAACTAAATTTTGTTGTTGCTGATAGAAAGGAAGCTGGACCCATGTGTGCAACCGGCTGGCTGTTGCAATAAGGTTGTAACTTGAGTGCCAGGTTTGGAATCAGTGGGAAATAGGGCTTTTCAGCAGTTCTGGGGATTTTCTCCACTGTCTTTTTATGTTGGCTTGAAGTTTGTACTAAAAATATGCATGAGCTACAGTCACCTAAAATAATTTAACATCTACAGTTACAGTTTAGTAGTAGATCATATGGTTGCTTGGAAGCCCTGTGTCCTCTTTCAAATACATTCTACTGTATTGAGCTATTGGGCTGTCATAGTTGTCTGGTGGACTAGGCATATTCACAACCATGAAGCACGCTAGAATTATAAGTGCAGGCAACATTAACGCTTATCTTTATGTGATACTAAGAAATGTAATGTTAAGTTATTAATTGAGGAATCTCTATGCTCTTTCTAGCATCAGCCTATAGCATCAGAGGAACATAGGGGAAGATGCAACGTAGCCCATGGAGGCTTCCATGTATTTGTCATCTTTATAGCTAGAAATATGTAAGATTAACAAGGTAAAGTTTAATTCCAGAACAGCTGCTAAGTATTAAGCTGTGGTCAGAGCACACTGACTGTTGAAAACGTGGCTCTAAGGGAGAAATTTTACAAACCGTTTGGGAGGAATGTTAATACTGCAGCCTGCTTACAGCAGGACTTTCTTCAGAAATTATAGAAAAGATCATGGGACAATTCTCATCACTGTTTTGCTCAAATAAATGTTTCTGAGCTCCTACCAGATTCAAAATCCAAACTTGTGGTTTCAGGCAGGAATTCAGGTGAAATCTAATGTACAGAAGTAGGGGGTCAAATCACAAATTCACTGTCATTAAGATCACAATTTCAGTGACAGTATTTTTGAACAAAGAATGCAGGTTTTGACCCGTGCTTTTTATAATTTAACGAGGACAGATTTCTTGCAATCCTATTCTCACAATGGCAGCTTTTACAATTAAATGTGGTCAGAATTTTAGATTCCCAAAAACTTAAAGGACGCCTTTAACAAACCTCAAGCTAGTAAACCAGTCAGCCTGGTAAAATCCATGCTGGAGAACACCTTTGCTACAGATTTATTTCGGATGTCTACCTTCTGAATCGCTTACTGTCCACGCTTTGAGTATTGCCTCTTAGAAATAAATATGTGTAAAAATGTGTGATATGTATGTGATCTTAAAAAATTTTCACAGCTCAGTCAATTACGTTGAATCACACACCGTTTAAAGAAAAAGAGGAAAAACAGAGAAGAAAAAGGCACACGCTAGCAGAGGTTAGAACACCAGAGGTCTACTACACAAGCACTCATTCAGCTTTGACAGCAAGCATTAGGTAGGGCAATGGTTACAACTGGAGCTTAATAGCTGGCTAGTGAGATTTCTGCTAGGGAAGAAAAAGAGAAATTTACAGGAAGAAGGGAAGGTGTTCTATTTTGCGCTGATTTTCATGAGGTAAAATAGTCTATCTTTACAAAGTGACAGGTTGTTTGGTGTGCTAACTGGAAGTTTTGTTCAAATCCTAAGCAAGTTTTGCAAGATCTGGCTGCAACCTGACATGATGTAGGTAGCAGCCAAAACAACTCTTACTACGCTTTCTGGATCCTTCCAGCACAAGGTTGCCTGCATTTAGGTGGACTGTCACGCTGACTTCATTATGGCAGAGAAACACACATCTTTCCATGAAAATAAGTTTTTAATTAATTGAATCATTTGCAACCCCTTCATGCGTCAAAGTTAATCAGAAAGGTCTAATTTACTCTACAAAAGTAAAGTATCAAGTAAAGTATAAAAAGACATAGGACCATTTGTGAAAGGCATTGTTATTTTTCAGACCATTTGCACCTTTGCACGCTACAACTTTCTACTTACATTGCAAAATAATTCTCTCCTTTAGGTTGCTTGTATATTAAATATTTAATTTTTTAGTTAATAATAGGTATGATTCAGTTCTGTGTGATTGGTAAACCCATCCTGATGCTGTGAATTATGACAAGTTTCTTGAATTGTTTTGTATTCTCTGGAGGCAGCATGCAAAAAGAGGAAAATATGCAGCTGTTTTATGTAAACTCCCCTCTCCTTTGGCAATAAATAATGACGTTATTTAAGAAGCTGCTCGTGAAACCATCAGATTAGCATTATTTAACACAAATGTTATGTCTTATAAGTCATTAATTAATAACAAGCTCTTTGCTGATTCAGAGAAGAGGAGCTTCTCTGTGAAGCACGTGAGTGCAGCAGACAGACAGTGCAATATACTTAAAAGTATAGATGGTCTAACCATATAGATTGCCCCAGTTGGCATGTTCAAAGGCACCTGTGGTTTAAAGGCTGGACTTAGCAAGACTTTTAAAAACACCTAAATCTAACTTTTAGAAATCAGTGACACCCTCACTGCTAATGAAAGCCTTGAGGTATTTAAGTTTGGCTCATAAAATCCTCATGGCATCTATTTTTCTTTCTCTTGGTGCACATGTGCACCACGAAGCTGAGACATTTCTGAGCCTCTTGGTGTTTATGCTCTGGATGAATTCACAGATTTGATCTTCTGATTGTTCTTTCTTCGGGTCTGATACAGTAGGCATTTTCAGGGCACTGATATAGCAAACACAAAACAGCAGAGGGAAATGTCTGTTGGCTTGCCCATGAGTAAAAATGTTCATCTGGAGTGTGGGAAAGAGTGTAATTTATTTTTTTAATCTGATTTCAAAATCTGTACTGAACATAAGTCTTCCTCCCATAGGAGGATTTTAGTGGCTTGATTTTAGCTATTCAGTAGTGAATCCCTCTCAGTAATTCCTCTTTAGGATATCCCACTTAATATATTAATATATTCATTTTAATATAGACTATTTCAGATTTCCCAAATCAATACCTTGCAATCAGACTCATAAAGTATTTATTACTCTGTTTCTGATCATACTGTACTTCAGTTATACTACACAGCATGACTTGTTTTCAGCTAGAAATAGCAAGGGATGAAGATTGAGAAAAAAATTTACTATTGTGAAATTGCAAGTTGAAGTATGTTTGGATTTGGATCTAGTGTCCCTAAATTTCACGGATTTGTGGGGATTTAGGGTCTAAGACATACATGAAGTGCATCAGTGAAAATCTCATTGCTATGTGCAGTATCAGTTTATTAGTGAAAATTTCTTGATGTTCCTGACACTGTACCTTCAGATGATGTAAACCAGTAGAGCTATACTCTTTCAGTGGAGTTACAGTAGCCACGGACGGACCGAATATCCCTTTAACCCTTTTCAGGAAGTCTACGTTGAGATGAAGAAAAAATATTTCGGTGTTCATGCAGTTACTGAATGGTTCTATCTGTCATTTCATTTGAAAAAAAAAAAAGAATAAAAACTTGGGCGCTAATTTTATTATATTGGGTTGTGCTGCAACTGCAAATTCTCAATAAAAAGGCAATGAGTATGTTATAGGCCTTTACTTCGCGCTTAATCTTGTAGTGCTTTGTGCAAAGTAAAGTTCTAAAGTTGCATCAGGATCCAAACCTTAGCTTGTGGAAAAAGTCAAAAGGAGGTACAACTATGTTTTCTGCAGTGTTTCCTCAGGCTGTAAAATTAATTTCAGAAGGAGTCTTGAAACTCGGATATTATTGTGGACACTAATTTTGTTAAATGAAAGACAGACCATTAGTAATTTGTGTCTGGGCAAATTGGTGTGCAGAGGGCATGCACAATCAGATCTCTTGCCTTGTCCTACTAGCTGCATCACCACACGCTTCCAACAATCCATGAAACCATCACAGAGTGTGTGAGATTGTGGGCTTTTTGAAGTGCATATTACATTTTCCTTAATTCTCTTTTCAGAGCCTTTAGGGTGCCAGGGTTATGTTTTTTAGCTTCTCTCTTCAGCAACAGAGAATTGATTTACTGTGACCACTAATAAAGCACTGTAAAAATAACACATGAAGAAGAAGACTTCTTCATTTTCATCTGTATGAAAATGGGTCCCAACAAAGAATAAAAATAAAACAAGTAAGTTACGTCAAACTGATCACATATTACACTAATCTCTTCCCATAACAAAATGGTGTCTTTTCGTCAATTGCAGTTTTTCATAACCTACTATCAAACAGCATACTGAATTTTGTCCTTAATTTCATAGGGACCTTTTAATTAATCCTTTCCTATCAGAACAGTATTGAGGGAACTGATTTGATCTCTTGCTGTTCTTATCTCTGTTGAAAAATTTACAGTAATCTTTCATTTTATGGAAATAATAAAAATGGAAATGATGTTTTCATTTGTAATCTGCAATGAATATTTTGTTATAAGTTAGCATTTTGCTTCAGTGTTTGTCCTGTCCTTCTGGCACAGGACAAGTATCTGGATTGATTGACTTCTTCACCTTTGAAGAAGTCTGCCACAGAATTGGATGCCAGATTCAAGATGGGTAAGTTTAATACAAGAGCAGTGCTAGTCATGATTTCTGAGTCTCATTCCAGTCAAGGAATTTTGTTAAAAAAGAGGAATTCTGCTTATCTTCCACTTAATCGGACAGGCGGGTTTCCCTTCATTTTCTCCACTAATCAGTCTCTGATTTCTTCGTGGCCAACTTGGGATGCAGTGGTTTTTAGTTTTGGTAAACACAGTAATGAACGAAACAAGTAATAGAAACCCTGGGCTGCTGATCTGGGTTATTTCAATATCCCCTCGGATAAGCCTCTGATTCATTAACAGAGTAGTTGTTGAATCACTAGACCTTTTAAATTCAGTGCAGTGTGCTCATTTCTGTGCATTTGGAAGGAATCGTGCTTGATTTAGTTATTTCACATGGTAATGTATGTCACTTGATAATTTTCCTTAGCTTTCACAGATTATATATTGCCTTGCATTTACGTTTCATTTGCTGGCGCATATCAACATTCAGGAGTTTGTGGATTAAATATAAATAGAGTGTGCCTGCTTGCCAGTTCAATTCCAGTGAATTAATAGCCAAGTGTGAATTACAGCAATCGTGCCCTAGGAAGGTTACAAAATACGCGTAAGGCTGAGAAGCAGAAATTTTCACTGAATGTGATGTTTTCACAGAGTTTTCCCCATCGGTCACCAAGCTTTTCAGGTAAGGTGGGACATATATGCAGTCAGATTTTCAAAAGCTCATACGCAGATTTGACTATTCCTGTCCAGCGATCCAGAAGCAGAACTTCAAGTCAGCTATTATATGCTTCAGCTGGCTCTAAATAAAATGCAAGTATGTAGCGGTATGACGGTGACAGCATGTAGCTTCCTTGCAGACTGGCTGAAAACCCATTTCGGGTGCCAGAAAAATATCTGGCTAAATTGTCTAGAGGAAAAAGGGTGCATTCTGCCTACTCTCCTCTCAGGAGCTGAGTTAGTTTAAAACTAGTTTCTGTCGGTAGGTGTGCTCTCCAGGGAACCACTGAAAGCGCATTAGACTTGCGCTTAGGTGTTTTTAGCCTACAGGCAAGGATCCAGCTGGACTAACTTGGCAGCCGCCCAGAGAGGCGAGCAGGGCTATGGCGAACCGCAGCCGATGAGGATCAAAGCTTGTCGATGGTAAAGAATTCATGCGGCGGTTGTACCTTCAGTCGTTCCGTTAGCGTAGCGACAGTGCGGTTTTTATAAGTAACTAAAGCCTTGTAGAAAATAAACGTGTTACCTTATTGCTAACATTTGAAATGGTAGGGAGTGGATGAATATCTGCTGGAGCAGGATTACAGGTGCACTACGTGACATTTAGGGTATTTTCCCTTTGAAAAACAGAATTCAGCTGAATAGCTGTAAGTTCCTGTAGAAAAGAGAAGAAAACAATATGCCCCAAACATCCGCTGACATCCTTTTCATGGTTGCTCATAATAACAGACCCTGTATTTCCCTCAGTCCCATGAACTTGTGCTGCAGAACAGTCATCACTGAGGGGTTCACAGAGCTGTACTTGCCTATGGCATCCTTTTAACGTTAGGGAAAGATCGTGTTCACATCATGCTAGATTCAGTAGCGCCAGGGACTATGTCTAGCCTGCAGAGCGCTTGAATACTTGGATGCACTTCGTGGTCTCAGAGCACTGTGTGGTTTGGGTTTCTTCCCCAAAAAATTGCTCCTAGCCTTCTCCTGACATGAGTTATCACTCAGGCTTGCGTGGGAAATGCCTTAGGACCCCCCGGCTTGGGCGTAGCTGGCAGGCCAGTGAATCTCTGCAGGGCTGTCATCTTAGCGCTGCTCTTGGCACCCGCATAATCCACAGCACGCTGTTCAGATTTCTGTTCCTCATGTCACGTCGTCTGTGTGTCGTCTGAGCGCTACCAGTGCTGTAACACACATGGCCAGCTGCTGCACATCGTTTCTACACATGAATCTCTCTGCCAGATTGAGTTTAAAATATTAATCTACAACTTTGTGATAGCCTTCCTAGGTGATAGCCACAGCTTGCAGAACTCATTTAGGATATTTTCTTCCAAAGCTGACATCTTTATAGACTTGAGAGAAAAACATCTTCCCAAAATAATGTCAGGCAACTCAGATTCTCTTCTCTTTTTTTTTTTGTTAATCTCTTCAGCGGTTACTAGTTAGATATCATCTCTGTTTCACAATTTTTTTTAATTTTTTTTTTTTTTTAATTTAAGATGAGGTAGCGCTACCTACCTAACTGAAGTTTTTGATCCTTGGGTGCTTAGGGCACATTGTTCCAAGCCTTGTAAGTGATGGACTCCAGCCTCTATAGAAGTATCACTGTAAATTATTAAGGTCTGCTGGTTTTGTACATTATGCCTTACAGCTTTGGAAGAACTTTATTACCAGAAGTACAGAAGGCTAACATAAACCCTTCAAAAGGTTATCTGAATGCATGTAAGGAATAACTTCAGCTTCACCCTTTGCTTCTGTGCAATGCTATGGTTTTGACAACAAAATTCTGTTCTTCTGACACGCCTTTTGCCTCAATTGCAAAACTGTTTCAGTTAATCAATTTTTATTCACATTGAGTTTTTGTCATCTTTATGGTTGTTAGAAACAAACAAACTGATCCACAGCAAGTCTCTCCCTGTGCAATCTAGTCATGTTCACTTCGCCTGGTGGGAAGGTAACATTTTTAAATAGTTCACTAATTTAGCCTACTTTTTTTACCATCAGTAAAAATATTGGACCTGGTCCATACGCATCAAAGTCAATGAAAAGACTCTAGCTACTATGTAAAGTCTTAAGTTCAGCCCATCAGCTTTGTAGGCCAATGGAGGACCCTTGCTACGCTTTGAGACTGCAGGCGTGTGTGGTAGCAAACCAGCCAAAAAGGAAAGTTATCTTCAACTTGGTATTTCCATCTTACTTCCCAGAGCACTGTATGATTAACAGCTTTTTTTTCTTCTTTTTTTAATGAAGTGATTTTCAAGTAAGGTCAAAACAGATGAATATGGATATAAATGGGCTCTTTAATTACAAGGAACTCCATAGCTTTTGCGTAAAATGCCTTGGAACATGTGAATGCGTTATTTGCAAGTACAAAACAAATGGTTGTGCACTTAACGTGTCACCCACAAAGTCACCACTCACAGAAAAGTGAGTTAGAACATGAACTGCCTGTGTGCGTGCACCAGCCATGCTCCCCTTTGCCCCAAGGAAAAATTACCCCATTGACCTGCAGGGCACCGTGGAGACAGAAGTATTCATTTAGACAATTACTGTATACTAGCTGATGAGCTATAAGTTCTAGAAATATTATAAAACAGAGTCAGCTTCATTGGAAATTGTCTCAGTTCCGTGCTGTAAATCTCACCGGGTTGTCTCCTGCCACCGTGTTTCATATCCTGTTGGCAGATAATAATGGATTCAGTGCTTTTAAAACTAAATTGGCTCTCCATCACAAGAACGATATACAAACAGGGAGAAAGTACAGATAGTGCAAAGGTTTCCTGTGTCTTAAAACCTCCAATAAGGTCAGTCTTTTTTGAAGAGAACTCAAATATCTGAGGGGGGAGCAGGCTGCGAGGAGACCTTCAGGATATGTCTGTCCTACAGAGCAGACGGTCAACGTACCCATTGATGAGTCACATCACCTCTTTCTGTCTCGTTGCTAACACACAGGCATTCTAGGGAAATCAATGGAGGACTCTTTTTTTTGTTATTATTTTTAAAATAAATTTGCTAGAAAGTAGTTTTTTGAAAGACATCTAGGATAAATGCAGGTGCTGGGCTATGTGCTGAACCAGAACACAAAATCCACTGTTTTACTTTCTTTTTCCTTAATTTTTTGTTTTTATTACTAATTTAGCTTGGATTATTTTCCTGTTACTTTTTCTTTGTTTCTCTTTGCTATCCTTTCTTGCATATTTTTAAGAGTATGCTGTATTTCTTTGTTGTGTCTCTTATTTTCGGGTTCCACAAGGAAAAAATGTTTCAGTCTTAAAACAAAGGTCTTGCAAATCAACCAAACACAGTTTTTCTAGTTTTCTAGGTTTTCTAGGAAGAAGTACTCAGTGTTTGCAGTCCTGTGCACTTAGTTGTTGTTCAAAGATGTCAAAGTTGGCTGTTTTCTGAGGTGTTCTAAAGTTTTCCTGGGCTTTGGAACTTGAATTAGGTATTTTCAGTGGACTGGGCATACCTCCAGTCAGGAATCATCAGGAAAAAAACAGGTGAAACAAACACAAAGATACACAGGGCCAACATTATACCCAAATAAGCAGCTCGTGCAGCTTTTTTATTAACGGCCCTTCTGCTTGTTTCTCGCAGCATCGCACAAATCCCTGAGGCTTCTGCCAAGAATCTAGGGTCTTATTTAAGTTTAATATATGTTAACATTTGAGGTTAGCTTAGAGCGCATCTTACATAATTATAAGCCAAATACTTTTATTTTGATTTTTTTTATCATTATTTAGAGACGCTCCAGGCCATGTAGCACGCATGTCCTTGTGAAAATGTAGGAGCTACCAAAGCAATGACTAAAATGACTGTACTTTGCATAACACCAGTAGTCAAAAACCTTAAAAGCTAAATAATACAAAACATTAATGGCTGGTCTTTTTCATGCATCTCAGCTCCTTTAGCAGATGTAATATTATTAGCTTTTTCTGTTCACAGTAAATTAGATATGCAATCAGTATAGGGGTAAGAGACAGATTTACAGAATATGAAAATGGCCTGTAAAAGATAGTTCACAACAGCGATAGCTCTTGCTGAAACATGGGGCAGGCAACATGTTTTGTAAACAGTAAGACCCATGCTTTATTTCTAGAAGTTAATTCAGGCAAAGTACTTTATTTCTGAATGCTGATGTTGTTTTCCGTTTTGTGGGTGGAATCACATCCGTGGCAGGTGGCTGGTGGCAGTGGCTGCAAGAGCTGACTCCTTGTGGCCAAAGGAGTTTTCCTGATATTTCAAGTAGTGGGAATCTGTGTTGTGTAAAGGATTTATAACTGGCAGGTTTTAGAAACAGTTGAGCGCAAATCGGTTCAGCGTGGCAAGGCCTTATCTACGCCACTGTTCCAGCTGGCTGCAAACCATTTAAATCAGTTACGTGGCTGCATGCTCTGGTGATAGCATTTTGAGGTTTCCTCCCCTAAGCAGAAGCAGAGATCTTTGATTCAGCCAGATTCCATTTCACTGATGCTTTGGGTTTGCTAACTTCAGTCCAGTTGGTTAAACTTGTGCCACGGGGTGTTCTGTAGACATTTGGTCTACAGAATTTTTAATGAGAGGATGATGATGAGAATCTCTCTGAACACCCGTGCTTTATTTAGAAATATGCAGCTGCTTTACAAGTTTTTTTGATTAGATCTCAAAGAATTCTTAAGATGTCTTCGTATGATATCCTTTTACCGTAAAGCAAAAAACGGACGTCATGCCAGCAAGTTAGTCTTGAATCGGGAACAGAATCTAATGTTTTCTGCTTCTCAGTCCTGCATTATAATTATTAAATCGCTACCTGAAATGTAACAGAAATTGAGGGCTAGGTTCTCACTTGACATGAAAAAACAACCAGTGTCAGAAGCTATTAGCAAGGCTGAAGTCAGAGAGACCATAGTGACTTACAATATCAGGGTAGATGCTTCTGACTCCTTTCTTGAAATTCTTTGTTGCAGTTTATATGGATTGACTTTCTAAACTCAGTGCTATTTAAAGCAAAAATGGGTAGTTGTAGCACTGGGCTTTCTTTTTTGGCCTCCTTTTATTTTGAAAACAAATTGAAGGAGCGGTTTAACTGTATAATGGTGTGATAAATCAGCCAATTTACATTTGGCAGAATAAAATTAGCATTGCCATTACTTCATAATAGGGCATGGCGATGACTATGGAATTGATTTCAGAGTAAGGCTGATCCATTACAATTTTGTTAATATTGAATTTTAAATGGAATGATGAATTACTGATCAATGCAGTTTGAGAAGCAACTTAGGAAAAAAAACCCTGTTGTTTACTTTTTAAATTGTGTCATTTTACTGGGCTTCCATATTAGGAAGCTCATAGAAATAGTATTACAATTACACTGTGGACAATTGTGCAATTCAAGGTATAATCTTTGTTAGGGTATGAGAAAATTTTTTTCTCTCATTTATATTCACTATAATCTTCCACAATTTTTGGTGCACTAGGTGCTTGCTCTGAAAAGGTGGGCCAATGCTGTTGTGTCGTTTCATATCCTAACTAAAATAATTGAATAACAAATGAAAGGAAGCTTTGGTTAATTCCTTTTTTGTACAAAAGAGCTTTCAATTTTTTTTCTTGGTTGTGTATACTTCTTATTCTAACCTATAGATAGAATTGAGATTCATAAGTTTATCCTAAACCTGACGGAGGTTTTAGTCAGAGGAATTTTGCTCTTTTGCTTACTTCCAACTTCTGTCTCTTCTGGTAGACAGACAATACCACCAGAGATGCCTCCATTGTGGCTCAGCTCAGGTATAGGTTGAACTGAACACATACAGCTGATGTATGCACATTCTTTGCTAGGAAATCTCTGTGATGATAGGAGTAGAGAAAATACGAAATTGGACTCAATGCGCCCATAGGCTGGGAAGAGAGATCTCTTATCCTGTGTAGAAGTTACTGGAAATCCTTCTCACGAATCTGCACTATCTAGGAGAGAAATAGAAATGCAGCAGTGCAATGATGCTTTGCTCTGGTGACCAGCATCTTTCTTTTACAGGAAAAGAGAACAGTGGCTACCTCTTATTAGAGTGAGAAGGAATTTCAATTAAAAAATTAGTATTTGGAAAAACCTACTTTCCACATACCTTTATTTTTAGCGATTGTTTTCACAGCTGCTGTAATCAAAGACCAAACATGAATGACAATGAAATGACAGCTTGCAAAATTTCGAGAAAACGTAAATGAAGTCAATTGCTAAATCAAACTGAATTCAGTAAGACGTAATTTTAAGAAGTACATATAATCTTTCTCTTCACCTACAAGATCCTCTTTAATATGGATAGACTAATAATTATTAATCGTGTCTCCAATGAATCTCCACAAAGAAACACTGCTCTGAAGTGAACAGAATATGTTCAGTCTCTTGGAAGAAATGTTGAATAGGAATAAACAAGCTTTTTGCTCATGCTGTGCAGTTTCATTAATATAAGTAGGAGTCTCAAAGATGTTCACTGACAACTGTTGGAGTGCTCTCTTGGGAAATACTGGCGCTCCTCAGAGAAGGGATGTGAAAATCCTTTGCTTGGGCAATTTTCCACAACCACTAGGTTTTTCCACAAGCATTCTTCTGAAATCGGTTGAGGCATTCAACACATGTGAAAACAGACATGCCACCATCCTTTGTCAAATGTTCTTGAACTGCATCCAGCCAGCAGGCTTACCAAAATAAGGTACTGCTCAGCGTGAATAAGAATGACAAGATTTGGCTTCAGTATCATGGAAATATATTTCTCATTCTGATCTGCAATGACATGGGAAAAAGTCTATTGCTAAGGAGAACAGCCATTTTATTGTGAAGAACCCTTACATTTAAACAATTCGGTGAATTTTCAACCATTTTGTGCAGACATTTTCCCCTCTCCCTCCACCCCCCTGGTTTCACGACAATTTTTCCCTGAAATGTGCCCTTTATTTCTAAAGCACTGAGATATATAAACCTAAAATGGTATTTCCCATCACCGAAAAAAGAAAAGAACAAATGGCGTTGTTTTTTCTGTCCTGAAAATTATTGCCTTTTGCATCATATTTGCAAAAATGTTTCCTACCACCACAACCCCCCAAACTGCACAAACATTTATCAGTAGATTTTAATGATCTACTTAGTGTACCAAACTATTGATGGATCTTTAAAATAATCAGGTATCAGTTTCTATTCTGTCTACATGCTGTCTTTCATTTCCTGCCATTGCATGTTTGAATAACTTATATTAGAATAATTCAGAATTACAGGTAGTTAATTTTTAATGTATATATCTCTAGATAGAAAGTTATAAATCTAAACATAAAAAAGCATATTTATCAAATATTCTGACCAACAGTTTAGTAGATTGTAGGAAGACAAAGCTTCCATCTTGCTTCTGTATGCTAATGTAGCTGAAATCTGGATCCATACATTGACGGGATCACATAGAAGAATTCGCTACCGGGGAAATTCTCATCATCGCTTTTGTAAATGCACTAAGTTTTTTCTCATCTTTGAGGTACTGAAAGTATCCTGATTCCCAGGCTTATCTCAGCAAAGAATAAATGTCTGAATGTCCCTTTGTATGACGAGCTCCAATTAAGCACTGCGAATGACAACGGGGTGATAACAGTCCCAGAACTGGCGAGGCAACCCTCCAGTAGGGATTTGCAAACCCTTGCTGGGTTACCTTAGGCACTCAGTCTCTTCACAACTTGTCTCCAAATACAACTCTCACTTCATCTTCTAAAGCCAGGCAAAGCTCTTGGTAATGTTTTTGAAGGTCAGTGCTTTGAATTTTTTCCGTGTAATTGTAGGTAATATTCTGGTATTTTTGCAAATATCCGAAAACCAGACACAAATTTTTGTAGTTGTAGTTAATGGGGAGTGAATGAATCTTATCCTGTGACACAGGCATTCTTTCTGCTAGGCACTTATCTTTCGGATATGGTGATATTTTCTGCAATTAAACTTGGACAGATGCATAGACAGATAGATACATTGTCATATTCCCATTCTCCCGATGTCTAACAAAGAGCCGTCCAGTCCCTCTAATAAGATAACTTGAGAACAGTGGATCAACTGGCCGTTAAACCTCAAAAGATGACCAGGCAGCATTTTTAATGGGAAAAAATATTTCTTCACTGTCATGAAGGGGTGGACCAGTGATTGAGGAACAAGATATGAAATAACACATTCTTGGCATATAGAATGAAAGGATTAATAGACACAACAAACATTTTCTGTGACTGGAATCTGTAAACAGAGAAATAAATGCTTCATGTTTGGTTTGAATTTATTCATTTGTCATTGCTTCCACCTTTCCTACGTGAGCTGTAGAAGTACAAAATCTCTGTGTAACCAATTAAAACAGGACCACGCTAACAAATCTATCCCTTTGGGTCACTCTCCAGTAGAGGTTGCTTCTTCCTTAAATAAGCACTAAATTAGTCCAGGAAAGTCACGCATATATTTCAGCAAGATGAAAGCATGTAAATATCAGGAGAGATATTTCTTTAAGATTTTAGCTAGAGCTTGAGGAATTCTGCTCTCCTAGCCACTTGAAGTCATGCTTGGTGCTACACATGTCACTTGCTGTGCTTTTCACTACAGGAAATCCTGACTTTCAGCATCACGGGGATTAGACTATTAATAGGGTTCTTTAGTAGCAGATTCAGGAATTATACAGCCTGGGACTTCAGGTCATTCTAATTCTGCAAAGACCTCCTAATGGAACTTTTTGATACACCTTTGTCATCCAGGGTAAGAGATGAGTGAGTTATGTGTAGTTTCCTCACAATGTTTTAGTCTGTGCTCTCTGCACGTGTTTGGGAAGCAAACGGACAACAGGGTTGGGCTTGCTGTTCCCAGAAACTGGTAGTTTGCCTTTTTCCGACACTTTCTTCAACAGTTATAGTCTGCACACCGAGGCCACACAGCTCTCTCATATCGCGCCATGGAGGAATCGACTAAAGATGTCTGTGTAGAAACGCACAAAAGGGTGCACTTGAAGCTCACTTTTGTTACGCAGCATGGAGTGGGAGGTCTGCTGAGGCAAGAGATTTTATTAGCCTTCACTCCTCGAGGCTGAAGGTGCAGATCTGCAGGATTAGCCTGTTTTAGCGATAGTTTGTGACTTGCATTGTTGGTTCAGCACCAGAAGTGCAAGAGGGTACAAAAGTGGGAGATATCGGTAGGATAATATTCAGGATTTCTGACCACCTTCTGAGGAACAGCAAGTTATTTTAGGAATGTTTCCTTACAAAGTACAGACCATGTATATAGAAAATGGACCATTCACTTTTGTTGAACATATCATCTGAAAAAAGTGATGCATACATGAAGCAAGCAGAGGCTTATAGATAGGGACACTTTTTATTCCAGTTTGAAGAAATAATTCTTTCATTTGCTAAGTATTTTTTATGCTAGTAGACACATCCAGCGTTACTGAAGTCTGTGATTTATACCAGGAATTTTATAAACTGTAGCCTTTGTCAAATGAGAAACTCAGTACGTGTTGTACCACTCGTCATTTTCTCCAGCGGTTGCAGTAGTATTTCAGATGAGTCTCCAGTGAAATAAAGTAACATCCTTTTGTTCAGAAAGTCATCAAAACCAGGGAGCTTATGATCTGTATCAGCAAATTATTTGCATTTCTTTTGCTACAGTATCAGAGAGAAAGAGAGGTAGAGAAAATGAAACAAAAAAAAAAAGTAGAGCTGTTTGGCAGAGGTTCTAAAGCAAAGCCTGAAGTGTATTTATGGTTATAATTTTGCACAGATCACTTGGTGCTCTAACACCGTGCTGCTGATCACAACATAAATCACACTTTAATTTTAACCTTTGCAATTCATCAATAGTTTCAATATCAAATATAATTCAGCTCTGACACTATTGGTTTACAGGTAAGTGGAATAAGAATGGAAGAGACTTAGTAATGGATTAGTTGACCTGTCAACAGAGGCAGAAAGATTCATGTTGTCTTCTCTATGTTTCTATCACATACACAAAGCTATAAATAATGGCAACAGCTAATCAGACACAAGAAAGATATATGCTGTCATTGAAAATCAGTTATTCGTACCATCTAAGCTTAAAAAAATTTAGACACTGAAAGGGAACCCATTTAATAAAAGAGGATTTTGCTGCTTGTTTTGCATAGCCATATATATTTAAGGGATTTTCTTTTAAAGATATGAAATTATTTTCTTTGGTCATGGTATAATAGTTCTGCTTCTGAATAAGTGTTTATGCAACTCTGGAGAATTAGAAATGTTTTAGAAAAAGAATATCTTATTTGGCCAAACAATTACTTTTTTTCTTTGAACATGGTAAGACTGAAATTTGGCTTATTTTCCTGCTAAATGTAAAAATAGGACGTTTGTCTCCTGTGAGGTTTCTTAGCCTAAAATTGTTCACTCTGATACTGGAATTTTGAAAAATGTCTAGCCTTTAAGAGTTTCAAGTTTGCAACAGCTCCCTGAATGCTGTCTCTTAACCCAGGAATTCAACAGGCAACTAAATTTGCACTGGAGTGGTCGTGGTGGGCAGTGGTGGTGGTGATAGAAGAGGGAACTGCAGAGGCTGATGCATCTCTGTCTTCGCAGATATTAAAGATGTTACTGGATGTGACCACAAGTAACCAGATGTAACTTCGAAGTCAGCCCTGCTTTAACTGAGAAAGTGAATCAGATGACTGCAGAGGTCCATTCCTACCTAAATTATTCTATGATTCTGTATGGCGACCTGTAGCTCTTGGTAAGATGTTTCATATTATCTCCTACTTCTTTTTCCTCTATTTTTATCCTAAACCTGGTTTTTCTTTTTTGGATCACATCCAACAGAAGCACAAATGCCCTTGAAGGCTCTATTTGGGATGAAAAGTCCTAAATACTCAGAGTTTTATTCTTCCTTGTCCTTATTCTTTCTGTTGACTGAATTATTTCCATCATACTAAATCTCTATATGGAGCTACTAATTCAACGTTGATAATAATATTAATCTCCCTTGTGCTAAACTTTATGCCCAGAATATTGACACATACATTCTATTAAGTTTATGGTTTGTGGTATAATGTCAATATGCTGGAATGAAAAACACAGCGAGAAATCATTCTGCGTTGATGAGCCTGTGAACAAGCTTTCTTCCCTCTCCTTCCTCTTCCCAGGGGTTGCAGGGGTTCCTGAGCAAATGCTAAAACTCTGTAGTAGCACACCGACACACATCGTTCAAACCAGTTTAAGATCTTTAAGAGAAATGGTTGGAAAGCTGCCAGTGCTGGGCATGGGATACTATTCTGCACTTATGAGATTACAGAGAGTTAGCACTATGAAATGCATGGTGAGTTAGAATTTTCCTCTAATCAAAGTTATGTAAACACTCAAAATGTTTCTCTGTTTTATATGATTGATATAGATTGTGTGTTACCTCCAGGGGAATACTGAGAAAACTTTTCCTCTATAGGACTGGCCTAATCTCTATGAGAAATTTGGGGGAGGGCGTTGAATGTGGGGTGGTGGTGTTGCATTTGTTTTTTTTTACTATATTTCAATATATATTTAATTGATGGACTAGGACTGCTCCACAAAATGTCAGCGTTACCTTTTAGGAAAATCGGTCCTCTTAAAAACCCTTAGGTATGTATGCAGTACTTTATAACACTAAGGTTATATTGTCTGAAGAAAGTGAAAGGACTCCTTTAAAGACCTCTTATTCTTATAGAAGGATGTCGCATGCAATTTATCATATATCATGAATTTTCTTTTAACCAAAATACTACTTCTTCCTTCCTTCTCTCCCTTCCTGAAATCCTATAAAATTACTCCAGACCTAGATCTCCCTAAATATTGCAAAAAAATCAAATAAAATCAGAGTCTCCTAAGGAACCATTATACATAATGTTTTGGGTCTGAACTTAGAGTAGTACAAAGGACGTGCTATCAACATAGCCTTTGCATTTTCCAAAATTTATTGGCTTGTGTCAGAGCATGGAATTAAATTTAGATGTTTGCCATTTTTTCTCCTGAAGAACTTTGTCTGAGGAGTAGTGTGTGGTATCTCTGGTGAAAAGTGACATATTATTTTGAAGCCAAAGTATGTTACAGTGTCATTTCCTACTATTACAATATTGGGATAGTAACGCAGAGCAACAAGAAGTAGAACTAAAATTCTTAATTCCAGTTGAAATTATCTGCTCTCATATATTCCATCCTCATGCAGGGATTTAAATGTAAAAATATAAAATGTGCAGCAATGATGAAAAGAATGGTACTCGAACGGCAGGATTTTTCCATGTAGGGAATATACCCTGCGGATTCTGCTGACAGCTGTAGGACAGGTGTCACCACAGGTGCAGATCAGGGCCTTTGTGAAGAAGAAATGGTGATAGGACAGAGTGCCTGGACATGTAGAGACTACTGCCTCCTTGTCTTTATAGCAGACAAATACAACTGAAATGGCTTTTAAGACAGGACCTAAGCCGTGATTTTTAACTTTCAGTCCTCTCTGAATAAATTACTGCTTATGATAAGCTTCATTTCTTTCTCGAAGCCTGGCCATAATCAGAAGTAGGTAAAGGAGGAGTGCTTTTTATCATTTCTTTGGAGAAACACTGCATACTCGCCTCACAAACCAGTAATTGTACATCACTTTTCTCTGACATGTTATAGAAAAAAGAAAAGGCATTAGAGAGTAAGGTAAAGAGGCTAATCTTGTTGAAACATTACATTCAAGCTAACAGCTTATGTTAGAGGAATACCATACTTTATGCTCAGGAAAGCAGTTTAGTCCGTGACTGGTATACGAGAGTTGGACCATGGAAATTTGAGTTCAGGATCTCCTACAATACTTTGTGTAGGTGCTTAGACTGTAGGTAATCAAGGACCGTCTCGGCCATATACCCTAGTTAGATATCACAGTGCTTAATGTGATACATCTTGGGTAGGACCTACTGGTAAAATACCAATAATAATGCATCTCAGTACCAGAACTTTTAGTGTACAGTATTCTCTTATGTAAAAAGAGATCAAAAATATCCCCAGAACATATTCTGAATATTCATCGATTGGTATAGGTACCGCAGTGTGAGAAGTCTGCAGAGCTGGGACAGCTGTCAGTTGTATTGTAAGGTGTTTTGTTTTTTAAAAAATCTTCACTAAAGGGGGAAAAATGCTGATTCTTCTGGAATGACTCCAGCACCAGCTTCTTCATATTGTTCAGTAGCAAGATTACCAACTCCTACAGTTCTCTCTTTTTAAAAAGTCACTGAAATCATCTCTGTTCCAAAAGACCAGACCATAAATACCAATGCGTTAGATAAAGTCAATGCATCATTTCCCTTGTCATGTCCTACAGCATTCGCAGGTTTGGTTGGAAACAGTTTAGATGGCAATTTCAGACTCTCAGCTTTAAAGCAGAGGTGTAGATCTTGTCAAGGCATTGAAAAGAAGGAGTAAGAAGTTGCTGAATGTACAAAAAAAAGATGGTTTATATTTGTGTAGCCTCTGTTCTATTATTTCTCCTCAACTTGCAATTGTAGTTTTTTAATTGCTTCTCTTTGTTCTTTGGATCACCATTGTTACCCGGAACTGTAATATTTTTGCTTCATCTTGAGATCAGCCCTTAAGAGCACGGCATTAATTTTTCCTTTCCTAGCCATGAGCCACACTTTTACCAGGTACTGGTCCCGTCGTGGTGTGTGTCTCTCCTTAGGCCCCACACTGAAGATGTGTCCTTGCACCTGGAAAATGGCAGCAGATATTAACCTATAGTAAGTAAAATAGTGAGAGCTGTCATTATTCTTTAGCTTGTTTTTTTTACTGATTGTTATTGAAAGAATATTGTGTTAAATGCAACGGAAAAGTTTGCCTCCTCGTTCCCTAGCACATTATCAGCAATCACTACCCTAGCTTGTAAAGCATTAAATCACTTCTGAAAGGTGGGAGATTAATAAGAGGTATTTTAATCTTCTCTTCATTTATTGCAGCACAAACAGCGTGATGTGCAAGGGTGAAGGAAGGGAGGAAACAGAAGCTATTTTCTTTTTCCTGAGCTGCTTGCTAAATCTATCACTCCCTGAAAAGAAACTTCAGCAGAGTCAATGATGGTTAAGACCCTGCCAGATTCAAGTAAGTCGCACGCCACATGTGCATCAATGTACCTCTTGGAAACTAGCTTCTGAACAAGTGCCAGCTCCAACAGTTTTAATGAATCCCCACTGAAAAGCACCCCCCAAGGTTCAGTGCCTGCAGAAATCCAAGGTGGTCCCATAGCAGTGTGCCAGCAGCCTGCACAGCACGGCGTCTGCTGGTGGATACCAATAGCTCACCCAGAAGTATTGACCCAATCTCTCTTTCACCTTCTGCTCTGTTCAAAATATATTTGCGTTGGATCTCGAATTGACATACTTGTGTTCAAAGCTCTGCTTGGGCTATGGAAGAACGGGTTTTAACAATTCCAAGGAACCAATTTTATCTATAAGGCTTCTGGCTGTTAAAAATCTGTTTGGGACAATCCAGCTAGTCATTCTAGACCCTTGCATGGTGAATTTTTAATTTCCCGTAGAAAAGGAGGGGCTTTGGTGCAGACTTGCTTGAAGGCAGGGGGGGTTGTTCACACAAATAGAATAAACAGCTCCGAGCCCTAAAGCTGAGAAGTCACTTAAGCACTGTCTGAAGCTCAGTTGAAGTCCTCTGGCCCATTAGTTTGCAGGAGGCTTCAGTAACATTGCCAGCTGTACCCTGTTTTGGTACTCATGATCACAGTGGTGCCATGTATGTCCTAGGACTGATGCTTTTATGAAGCTCTGCAGCAGCAAGAAAACTTATTTCTCTTCCAGAAGGTGGTGGTTCTTTATCAGCCCTTGTATCACCAACTGCCATCACAGCAAGGAGCCTTTTTCAGGCCCTTTAAAAACTAAAACTTCTTTCTCTGCCTCTCTCCACCTGCCAGCCATCTTCGGTTTTCTCTCTTCCCAGGTCTTTCCATAGCAGGCAATCACTGCCATTAAGACAAAGTACTCTCTTTCCCTAGATGATAGAGCTTGTAAAGGGAAAAAAAGAAGAAAGAAAAAAAGAGAAGGGAATATTTCTCTGCAAAGGGCACCTGTCTTTTACAGAGGATAAAATGTTGCCAGATGAGCTTAGCAACTTTATTAATCAATCTGTGGAGACATCTTTCTTATTTTTTCCCTTTGTAGGAAAAATCTTTAGAAGAAAACAATCCAGGCAGAGGAAGACACATAAACCTCTGCAACCTCAGACGGGGGTGTTACTTCTCCTCCTCGTTAAGTTAGCCCTACTGTCTCCAGTAGAGAGGAAATTATATACCTTCTGTTTAAATGTATACCAAAATGTAAGCTTTGAGTGTTTGTGGGGTTTTTTGTTGTTTAACAAAACTATAATAATAATCACATTTAATTGGCTGTTTGCTTCTGTCTAGATTCTTGATTGAAGAGCACCACCTTTATTGCTTCTACAAACGGCAGTGTTTTCCATGCGAGAAGACCCAGGCAAGTATCTGTTCTAATTTATTCTTTCAGAGATTTACTTAGCCATTGGGAATTATAGAGAAGTGCGTATCAGTATATCAAAGCATTTTACAAACTTTGTAAAGTAGGGAACTGACGCTTTATTGATGCTTATTTTAGACTGACACAAAAACTGAGTGATTCACCCAGATTCCCATGGCGAAGACTGCCCTTCCTCCCCTGCACCATCACTGTTTGGCTCCTATACACATGTCCTCAGAAGGCGTATAACTGTAAAGTTCTTCAGTATGAATAGAAAATGCTTTCACTAATGTGGGATTTTTCACTTTCTTTGTACTGCATTAATGAAAACTCCCACTGCTGCCAGGGGATTAGGATAGATGGATGCAGGATGGCAAAGCCAACTCTGTATGGAGACAGACGCAGGATTCTATAGCTAAGAGCCCCTTCCAAAGGTAGTTAAAATACCTGGATAAAGAGCATGGAAATTCAGAGTGAAAACTAAAAAAAAATAATCCTGAATTTGCTTCAGAAATGGAAAATGAGTGGGGAGAAAAAATCCTCATTTTGAAACAAAACAAAACTAAGTAGACTTTTCCCGAGAGAAGAAGACTCTCCCATAAGATGTTAATTTGTCCGTGGTCTTATTTTCTGCATCTGTAAAACAGAAAATACGTCATTCAAAGAAAGACAATGCCACTTACTTCAAAAGAAAATACAGCACAGGCAGCAGGTAACAAATAGGTAATTTGAAACTATTGAGTGAGGTGGTGAAGAAAGAAACATTTGTGCACTGCAAAGACTGTTAATTTCTACTAGAACTGAAATGTCCCAGTGATGCTAGTAAAAAAATTAAAATTTTATGTTTTCTTTTTTATTTCCATATTGTTTAGAAATTTTACCAATGCCGTCGTAGGCTCTATCCCTTGTAGTTCTTTTGGCTGTATCACATTTGAAAGTGAAGCCGACAGTTAATAACTGTATGGGAAAGGTCTTGTTGACATCATCATCATTGAAAGCAATGAATAATGAAGTGAGTATCTGAATGTGTTAATTTCTTTTTTCTCCCACCTGTCGTGCTTATCAGTATAAGTAGCTCCTTCACAGTGGTTCCTAAAAGTCTGTTTTCATATAAACTATAGATGGGCAATGAGGGAGCAATAGCTTATTTTCAAACTACTTAAGAGGGAAGATAGAATCAGACACTTATCAATTTCCATCTAAACCTATTTTTACTTTTTGAATATTCCTCTCCCTTCATAAGGCTGTTCAAGCAGGAAAATGGGCAGGAAAATCTTTATGTTTCTTGTGGCCCTGCTGCTGTCGGAAATCCTTGAGCAGCCCCTACCTCTCCTCCTGTTTACCACTGCCCTTGGTAACCAGAGAGCGAAGACCTCCAGAAAAAAAAGCAAAATCAATAGGAAGTTTATCTGATTTTCAGTCAGATGCCTGCCACTGGGCACGCATTCATTGTCTGCCCATCCTGCCTTCTGATCAGTTAAATTAATGGTTGAAGAGCTGAACTAAAGGAAAACCAAACAAATTTTGTACTGGAAAAGCCAACATGAGACATACTGCTGGCAAAGGGTAGGAAAAGGGAGGGTGTATAGAAAGATCTGGAGAGTTCAGAACATTGGATTAAGTCCAGGGATTTGTGGTTGAAAGTGGATAAATGCAAGGCATTGCTCTCAAGGGGCAGAAAAGAAGAATAACAAGCAGAAATAAAATACAGGATAGCAGGACAGAGAGCAGCAATGCAGAAAAGATTCTGAGAGAGACAGCAGGTAACAAATTAAACATAAGTCAAATGTGACGCTATTAGGGGAAAATGCCACAGCTATTTTGGCGTGCATTCCTCATGAGGAGAGAAAAGCGATAATGCACATTCCCATAGCCCGACTGTGATTATAACTAGACTATTGTGTTCACTGGGGGAGAACCACTATGAATTAATGGTGCTGATAAACTAGAGGTGTCTAAGCAAGAGGTACCTGTACACTTTCTCTGCTAACAGGGTCCTTGGAAGTCACTGTGGTTTACCAGTGATCTGTGATGGCCAGAAGAGACTAAAAAGGATGCCGTGATGCCAGGGAGAGTTTTGAGAGGGAAGATTCATTTAGCATCTGGACAGGTCTACGGTAAAGGCCTTTTGCATTACTGTATTTGTAATTGACTCTTAAATTTGAGAGGCTATGGAACAGCTGTCCTCCTTGCTGATGAAGAAGTATGTGAGCAAAAGAATCAACAGAAATTCAAGGAGCTGAATATCAGTGCAAATAGGTGATGTTTTCCGCACTGCCCCAAATTTTCTCTCCTCCTCCACAATTCACACTATTTCACGGCACTGTTGTCATATCCAGCGAAGGTATGAAGGCAAGTTTGTGTTAATCAGGAGTCGAAAAGAAATACTTCGTTTTCAGTGTGAATTCTGTACTGCTTTGCTAATACACATGCAAGCTTTCAACTTAGGGAAATGGAAGATAATTTTATGACTTTCCATAATTCCTTGGTGTGCATCAGAGATGATTCAGTCTGTCAGACAGATCTGCTCCATAAAATCTGCATTATTTCGTGACATTTAAGGTTATTTTCTAGTGTAATTACTATTTTCATCTCAAATATTTTTAAAAGATTTCATAAATAGTTAATGGATGTCAACAAAGTGCTATTTGGTGCAGGGATCAAGTAGTGGGTAACACAGATTAACAAGCAACATACAGTCCCTGGCTTAAACTGAAGTGTTCTTTAGAAAGCTGGAGTACTTGCTATTGTAGTCTGTAATAAATTTGTTAAAAACTTTCTTGCTCTCAATTAAGCATTTAGAAAAAGGAATTTCAAATCCTCTACAATATCTTAACGTAAAGTCAAACTTTCAAAAGGCAAACTGTTCGTACATTTGCCATTTTACTTTTCCATGTTCTCTGAGCCTGGCCTCCCTTACCCTGGCTTTTCAGTCGGTGCTTCTTCTCTCATCAACGTTATTTCATCGACTTGAAGTGCAAGAGGGGTGGGGGGGAAATCTAAGAAAAAAAATCTTTGTATCAGTAAAAGGTTGAAGGGTTCTGAAACTTCTAGGCATATTGGAAGTTACATTCTAGGCAAGCCAGAATAATTTTTTGATCAGGAATTGTAATTTTTAAAGACATTGCCCTAATAGGGTCAGTTAGTGAGTCCAGTTTGTTCAGGTATCTCAATATATTTCTGGTTTCAAGTTAACAATTATACTAGAAAATGCAATAACGTTCTGTTGCATGATAGATTGTACTGTTATGTGTTATAAATTCAGTATGCTTGAATAGCATCAGTTTTTACAGTCCTTTGAAAAGGAAGAGAGTGATGAAATCTACAATGCCCTGCTTTCTTTCAGCCTTCTTAGTTCTTAGTCCTTGAGGCAAAATATTTTTAAAATTACCTTGTTAGATACTTTCTAAAATCCTCACTTGCATTTGTTTTCCATTTGAATAATACTTTTATTACCATGAAATAAATAAGTACATTTGTATTATGCATGTAACTCTACACTTTCCTTTGAAGTATTTCTTACAGGCTAAAGGGCTTTGATAGGGGATTTCTAAATTTTTACAGATTTTCACTAGAGCTACATTGTAATATTATCATATTATTGTCTCATCCCGTTTTGTCGGGGGGAGGGTTTGTTAAATAAACATTAATTCTTGGTGATTTAGTTTGGGACATAAGTGGGACAATACTTTTTACCAGAGCATTTAATTAATCCTTCTTCATTGTAAAGAGCAGTAATATAATAAATTATTTAACAGATTTTATGCATCTGTGACTATAGGCATATGAGAGAGGGAAGAAAACTTTTAAAATCTTTGCTATTCATCTGACCAACGCTTAATTTCACTGTTCTTCTACTTGCCCGTGAAGACTCAGTCCATCAATCCTTTGAATTGTTTGCTAACAATTGCTCCTCCTCCAGAAGCCCTAGACACTATCCAGTGGTGAAATGGGGGGCCTCACCCCCCAGAAGTGTACAGCAGAGCTCAGCTGTTGCTGCTGTCATTGCTGTGAGAACAAGATAGCGATATCCAAGCAGAGGGGTTCAGGTCAGACTCCAAAATCTTCTGCAAAAGTAGAATAGTTTTGCCTGAACTGAACTCCAGATTGCCACCACCGTCTGGGTAGCTTAAAGCAGACTTGAATATCTCTCCATTATACTGTGGTAGTCTTTCCACTGGTATTTTGTTGTCTTCTCTCCAGGATTTCCATTGGCTTTGATAGGCATTAAATCAGCTTCTTGCTGTTTCCCTTTGTACGCTGACTCTTAAAAGGTGTTGAGTCAGGATCAGAGGGCTGGTCTTGATGGAGCATTACACCCCGCTGCCTTCATCTTCATCCTTTGCTTAATGTCTTCCTAATAGTTTTTTTCTCAAACATTTCCTCCTAGACAAACAATTTTAAATAAAAATAAATAATACAGAGCCCTAAGCAGTCCCTATTGGAAGAAATTTCTGATTAGTATTTGTTCTTATTCAGGAGACGTTTGCTTCATAAAGTTAGTTGACATTTAAAATTCAATCAATTATAATCTCACCTCAAATTTTGTGCTAGCAGAGTCAAGCACGAGCAGTGTACAATAGTTAAATCACAAAACAATTAGGAATTATAGCTCCTTTAGGTAATAATACTGTTAAATAAAATTAAGCTTTGCATTAATTGTTTCAGATGTTTCTAGCTGACAGCTATTTCAAGTCAGATTTCAATATGCGCTCAGCTCAGATTTTGCATGTTAGGAATAGGTTGTTTAACATACAAAGAACGGTTAGTTTCTAATCTCCGGATGTTTTGTCCACGTGATTCATTTACTTGGTCATTTTGTGCTTTTTTGTGGAAAAAATATTCTGACTGAATATGCCAGGAAAGACCTGGCCTAATGTGAAATACATAATAAAAAAATAATGTGAAATGAAGGAAGGTAAGAAAGAAGTCAATGCCTTATTGTTAAATTTTGAAAACGGGCATGTATTTGTGCATAGGCGGGGAACTGTTGCAGAGTCCTGAGCTAGGAGTCCTCTGGAACAGAAACTCCGCTTGATCAAAGCTGGGATTTCTTTCATTATTTTCAAAAGCCAGTACACACAAAGCGACCAGGGTATTTCACTAAATGCTGCATCTTTAAAAGGTAGTAGTTGAACATTGAAACCATCTTGAATGTTTCCCCAACCATCTTTTGGGAGCAAAGAACTAAGAATATAAGAACATTAAATTGAATGAGTCCTGTACTTAAAGGTTTTGTAAACATCCTTACGTTGTAGATTTTTATGAGCTCCGTAGAGAGTATTACCACCTGAGTCAAAGCAATACTTTTTTTTTACTGGAAATCATATATTTTTCTTTTCATGAAATAGTATATTTCTTCTGCAAAAATGTTCTTATATTTTCCCCAAATGTCAGTAAATTGTTTGACTTGGGGATTTTTTTTTTTCATTCTTTTTTGAATTAGAAATTAAATGCAATTTTTACAGGGTTGTTTTTTTCCCCCTGGCAAATCTCAGTTTTACCGCTTTGCCAGAAGAGTTAATCTTTTTTTCCTCCTCTGTTAGTTCTTAACCTTCTCTGCTTCTTTCAGAGCTGATGAACTTGAATTTGAGTGCAATAGCCAAGCTCATTCACAATTTGAACTCATAACATTTATGACAGGATTAAGCAAAAGGGAAAAAAACCCAAACACTCCAGTGAAATAGCTCAGCAGCCCCATCACCTTACACTGTAGGTACATTTCAGGAGCATGGAATGTAATCCTGACGAGACTGTGATGCTTCCTGGAGCTATTGCAATCTGCCTTAATAATACCAGGTAAATGTCTACATCTTGAAAATGTTTTACAACAAACTGCATTATAATTTTAAAAGAATTGCCTGTCACTATCACCGTCCATAACGACGTGTCTCTCTGAAGACCCCTTGTAGTCAGCTTTCTGATTTGTCATACCACCTTCTAACATGGCATTATTGCTGAAGGACTCATCGCATTATAATGTAACAAGGTGCCATTCTCATCAAGTTAAACTCTCGTGCATCGACATCTCTGGGAGACGATGAAGGCCTTTTACAGCTTCTCCCTGTGACCTTGGAAGAACTGTCTTGTGCTTCTGCATATCCAAATTTCTGAGGACGCTCTGAAACCTTTCCGAGGACAGTTTTAACAACTGCTTACATATATTACTGCGACAGACTAGGCAGAACTGTAAAGAAGTATTATCTTCTCAGGTTCTATCACAGCAGGTGTCACCTGTAGGAAAACTCTTCAAAAATGAAATTGCATAATGAAGGAAAGAGGCGGGGGGGGCGGAGAAAGTCTGCATAATTACACCGGGTGAGAACAATCAGCTAATCTTGGTGATAAGCAGAGTTTGGAATGAAGCCAAATTGTTGGCCATGGAACAGCTTTAGTGTGCTGGTAGGTCATGTCCTCTGTCAGTAGAGGAGAGGTAAGTATAACCTTCATTTTTTTAATGTTCCTTTGCAGTCCTGCCCAAGGCTGGGAGCCAGGGAGGATGCTGAACTGCTCCGGCTGCAGTGAGATGCAGCCTGAGCGGTGACTGGAAAAACTGCTTTTGATTTCTGAGGCTCTCTTCTCTCTCTCCATAAGTGTGCAACTCATGGAGAAATCTGTACGACTAACACGGTGATTGAATTAGAGATATGGAGGTTGAAGGTTTCTTTTAAAAGGGAAAGATGTATTACAAGACTGTAAAGGGACATAATGTTACCATTCTAGAGCCTTTTCTCTTTCCTCTTGAAACAATTTGACTAGCTGATGTTCCTTGCCCATTTTTCTCAGATCTGAGGAGACTATTAGTAAATACAAATCGATTTAAAATATATATGTCCCTCTGAATAGATCTTTTTACAAGCCCTTCCATGTAATAAATCATTTGCAGGTCCCAGGCAGGCACTAAAATATGTGTGTGGCATTGGACGTGTCTTGTCCAATTTGTGTTAACATTTAGAGACAAAAGCTACCTGGGCAGAGCACCCACTGGGCCAGGCTTTAGATGGACTTTTACAAGTTTTGCTGAAAGCAGGCTTTAACAGAGCACAAGATTTGACTTCAAGTATTGGTCTCATATCTCTGTAACTTGGATTTTTACTATATATGTAATCAATCAAAGTCCCATGTAGCTATTTTTCGTCTATGATTTGACAAGCAGGCTAACATTAAGGTAGAAATGTTATTTATAGCATGAGATGAGCTAAATAAATTGCTAGCCATTTGAAAGAAAGGTAGCCAAAAAAATAAAAAGGTGTTATCACAGAAACTGCAAGCACAGTATATGATGATGGCTGTTGAAAAGAAAATGCAGGGAACTGGTGAAATTGTTCATGGTGTATATTATCAAGAAACAAATCTCATGCACTTTGAGTACAGCTATTACCACTTGCACAAAATAGGTGATAAAGTGAAATATGAAGAACCATAGACCCATCAGCCTCCTGTGTAAAGCACATAACGTCTCGCTTTCACCAAAGTAAATGGTACAATGTATTAATGGCGTTTAGTCAACCAAAAGAACCGGCGGACTTTCGGTCAGGTTCTCCAGTCGGTTTTATGTGATGAGTGAAATACTGTTTTCAAAAGTCTGAAGGAGACATATCTTGGCAATCCCTGGAAATAGCTTCTCTGCTAAGCTGGGCTGCGATTTATATGAATTAGGATCAGTCCTGCTTCACTGTGAAATTAAATAGTACTAGTCCCAAGTTATTCGGGTAACTTTTATTCTTAATTTTCTTTTGATAGGTGTAGTAAGTACATTTAAAAGTGGAACAGTCATTCGAATTTTTCACAGAAAGTACAATTATAGATTTTTCCCTCCTTTAGTCCTTAGTGCTTTTTTTGCCTTTTCTTGTAATAAAAGCTGACCACTTCCTTTCTCCATTAAACATGCTGCATATCTGCCTTTCACGTGAATTGTGCCATGCTTGTTTAAGCAAATGTGTAGAAAATCACCATCTGCAGCCTTGCTTTTCCACTCATGAGTATTCCAAGAATCTTGTAAAAGGAAAGCTTGTAGCAGATATATATTTAATACAAACCTATAGTAAGATTTATCGTGTCTGGATGTGTGTGGGTTTGGGGTTTTTTGTTGTTTGGGGTTTTTTTGTTTGTTTTGTTATTATGGTTGGTTTGCTGTTAAGGGTTTTTTTTGGATGGGGGTGGATTCAGTGAAGAAACAACTGACAATGACACCCTTCAGAACTAATGAATTCTCTATAAGGATAAAATGCTGCATTTTTTTTAATAGTCTAATCATGTACAAATCCACCACTATATATCTCTCAGAGCAGGTAAAAATAACTGAAATCGTATCTTTGTACCATATTACAGAGACTTTGTGCTGTGTTGCGAGATTTTGTTCAACAGCAGGATAATGTTTAGAAACTGGAACGCTTTAAAAGTGTGAAAGATGAATTTTATATTGGTGGGAAATACATCAGGAAGTTTTATCATTAGCTTGTCTCTGATTCTCATTGGTATATACATAACTTTTTTGACTAGATAAGAAAGCCACAGTAAAATTGCATGTTTGGCACTAAGATAATCTGTGACAAAACAATGGGAAAGTAGCGTTGTTCTTCAATTGTTTTAATGTCAATGTCATGAAGCAAATTGTACAAAGTCATATCTTGCCGAGTGATGAAGTCTGACATTCTGAGATATTCCAGTTTTCCAAAGCCATACTTACAGGAGAAGGCAGAGACTTTCATAAGTCCTTGAAGGAATGCGTCTCTCTCTTGGAAGAACAACCATCGAGTTCAGGCTATGTCTTTAATTTACACTTTAGATCATGGATGCAGTTCAAGGGTTTATTCTTGTAGGTTTTCATGTGTCATTTTCAAAGCCAGATATCGTTATAAACAGTTTGGGGTTTATTTTTTTTTAATTAAACTTTGTGCATAAATCAAAAAAACCTGGAGAAGCTTTTTTTGCTAAATATAACCAAAAGCTAGATTTAATCCTGTCACTAATTTTGATGATAAAACGTAAGGCTCGAAGGATGTACAAGAACCCAGTGAGTTTGTCCTCTTTGTCCAAGGCAGGATCAGCTTTCCCAACATATTTCTGATGAATGTTTATTGAATTTCAGTCCCATTGGGACTTCCACTGGGATGTCTGTGTATTCCAGAGAAGAGACTGGCTCCTCAAGTATCTCACATGCAGTGCCACAAACAGCTGCTATGATCAGCATAGCAGCAACCTCATATCTTCACGAACCTCTTATTAATTCACAGAGCTGATCTTTTTGAGTTATACAAGATACTCAGAAATGTAGGTTGCATTGCAATATTCCTAGATATAAACTTCAGGATGTATTTTCTGACAGCATTATATACTCGACTATAGAAGGAAAACGATGCTGAATGCCTGATTTAACTAGACTTAAGTTTGGCTACTTTTGCATGTGAAGGTAGAAAGTCTTTCCACTTTTGTGAACTGCTCACCAAGGATAAAGACTATCCCAGCTAAAATGATTAAATAATTTTAGAATTGTAAGTCTGAGAAGTTTACGGCTACAGGAAGCTACAGGAAAACATTTTGTGAGTAGAAAATGATATTATCTTTACGAAAAAAATCACTTCCCTTGCTATCTCTGTCACCCCACACCAAAGAAAAAACAACAGGAGAGCAGCATTGTTAAGCTGCTGTGAAACTTGAATAGCCTAGAGATGGATTAAAACTCCTCATGAAGAGCGCTTCGTCTTCTGTACTCTATCTTGAGATGCAGCTGGGAAAGAAGTGTTCTCTTTGAAGCCTTCGTGAAAATGGCAGGTTTCAAATAATCTGTAATTACCTAGAATGTCATGATCTAACACATGTGTTTTCTACGATTTTCAAAGCAAAGGGCAGACGTCTCCACCCAAGATGAACAAACAGGTTTAGTCAAGAAAGAAATGCTATCTGCAAGATCGGGTTTAATTATAGTACTCTGTTGTGAGGAAGTTTTCCACTGGAAGGATTTCATGTTTGATACTTTTAGCAACATCCTCGGCATTGAGGGCACTTTTTTTTTTTTTTTTTTAATGTAAAGGAGCGAGGTTATTACCAGCAATGAGTTAGCAAATACAAAGCCTTCTGCCACTAATAACAAAGAGAAGTGACCTGTTGTCACTCATTTGTTCTGTAAACACTATGGAACCACATATTTCTTTACAGAACAGTTGGCAAAGCACAGGTTAATTTTTACTAGAATAATGGACAGTTACAGTTTGGGGTTTTTTTTGTTTATATATTATTTTTGTTAAACTCCCTGCATACAAAGACTTTTCTGAACCTGTTACATTACATACAATAAATCACTATCCCCTGGTCTCTATATAGGAACGAATTAAAATAACTATGAATACTGCATCTGATTATTTAAATTAGTAAAGATTTAATGGTCATCTACTGAAGTGTGCTAGAAAGGACTAGAAGAAAAAGGGGGAAAAAAGTCTCAAGTGACGGGGGTATCCAGCATCTTGTACAGATAGCTAAGAAAATTAAAGTCGAGGTGAATTTGTGGCTCAAATTCAAATAGGATATAGTTTTGTGTTATTCACCAAGTGGTCATTAGTATAGGAGTATTTGCACTCATTTTTGCAGTCCTGCAAGATTTGTGAAATATATTACTTAAAAGTGTCTGAGAGGTGATATTTTTCATCTGTCTGAAATGCAGTGGGAGTTTTTCATACGGCAGAAGCAACTAGCATCCATCAGGGCCATAGGTGCATCACTACCTTGGAGGTTATCTGATGAATCATTGCTAATACTTTCTCCAAGGGTTTGGTAGCCTTGGAAGGTTTCATTGCAGAAATTGTTCTTTTTGTGAGATACGGTGAGATCATAGCACTGGGTAACATAAATAATTGTATGGCAGTTTTGCATCTAGCCCTCTCATAATCCATGACTATTTGGACACCGAGGAAGGATACAATTTATAACAATATATCAGCTCTATTTCTGCAAACAAGTGTGTATTAAGCTCACATTCTGTATTTGCTCAATTTGCTTGGCTTCAGACTGGAGTGAGGAACCTGTTATAAAACACCTGTAATAGCCGTCTGGTAAATAGCATAATTTGTTACATAGCAGATAGAGGAAAAAGGGAGGTTTACGGTGGAGAGCTATATCAATAAGTGCTTTGGTTTCAATCACAAGTGCATCGCTTTTTTATTTCTTCACATAAGGTGATAATGAAGAATGATGACCTCATGTCTAGACCTAAGCTTTTAACTTTGTTGCAGCTCTGGGGGCTTTAATGTTTTTCAAAAAGTAATCAATCAAGTGCCAAAAACTGTCTGGCTAATTACCTCTGAGACTTTCTAAAACTCTCCATTCTTTCCTCATAGAGATGTAGTATTTATAAATTGCTTTTTTGAAGCACAAACTAGGTTATGGCCTGTGCTCCTCTCCACCTTTCTTTGCTTCTGCTCTGTACTTATGGAAGCGCTAACGTTGTGAATCTCAGCATTGAACAGTGTTTCTTTCTACCTGAGATTACCTTCAATGTTTCCTCCTGAACATTGCATGGAATCACAGAATCATAGATTGTGTTGTGTTGGAAGGGACTTTTAAAGGCCATCTCGTCCAACCCCCCTGCAGTCAGCAGGGACATCTGCAACTAGATCAGGTTGCTCAGAGCCTCAGCCAGCCTGGCCTTGAATGTCTCCAGGGATGGGGCCTCCACCCCCTCTCTGGGCAACCTGGGCCAGTGTCTCGCCACCCTCAGTGTAAAGAACTTCTTCTTAATGTCTGATCTAAACCTGCCCTGCTCTAGTTTAAAACCATTGCCCCTCGTCCCATCGCTACATGCCCTTGCAAACAGCCCCTCCCCAGCTTTCTTGTAGGCCCCCTTTAGCTACAGCCCTCCATAGCCATGTAACAAAAGCATGGGTGAGCCAATGAATATGTGAACAGTTTATAGTGTGCATATAGAAAGTCTTTATATAAATCATTAATGTGATGCAAGGTAAAAGACAGTCTCCATAGGAGATCTAAAGTGACATTGGAGAACACAAAGAATTTCTGGTTGCTCTATTTCAAAACTCAGTATTCCAAACCTGTTGGACTTTTAGTTCTCTTGCAAACAAAAGATATTTTATAGGATATTTTATAGAACTGGTGTCGGAAGCAGTACTTAAAATTTTATACAGAGTCTAGCTGTTTCTTCCTGTTTATGAGTTTTAAATTCTCAGCTGTTTGTCAAACTACTGGGCTGTACAACTGCATCTGCTTTACTTTTTTTTTTTTTTTTAACCACAAGGAATTTATTGCACCAGGCTCTTGGAGCTGAATTTTTGTGTAATCCTGCAAAGACTGAACATTAAACAGGTCATAGGAGAATTCAGATTGGAAGGCACCCAAGGAGGACGTTTAGTCCAAACTCTTGCCTAGAATAATTAGCGTACACATTTTCTTCTCAGTCTAAATATTAGTGGGAAAATTCAGATATTTCTATTTTTTCCAAACTCAACACTACACAAACAGTTCTGAAATAGCAACAGTGAGTGGTAAAAAAACCCTGAGCTTTCTTTTGTGTTATTTAATAGAGGTAATACTGTTTGTGACAGTGAAACTTAAAATGATGAAAAGTTTGAATTTTATCATTAATTTAAATACAATGAAGTAAACACACAGTATGTAATCATATGAGCTTGTTTTTTTCTGGGTAAACTGAAGTATAACTCCAATGTTCTTAGAACATCAACAAAATCAGGAAATGATTGCAACTGGCATTTATAATAAGCACTAGTTATGGTTGATGTATGAGATAATTATAATGCTTTGCAGGAAAATCTAATAAATCCCAGAACAGTTACTCTGTAAAATCTATTTTTATGGAAATTAGGGTGTGAATATCGCATCTATTACAGCAAGAGGGCTATACAGGCAATTCTGACAGCCTCAACCAAAAGCAGTGTCCACTCCTGAAAGGTAATTGTATCTGAAGTTTTGCACACACAAAATAACAGGTGTTCCATTTTCTGAAATGAATGGTTTAATATGAAAATATGAAAATCTTCATAATTTGCACAGTTTGATGAATTTCTACAACAGACACGCACCAGTTTTGACACGGAGGTTAAAAGACTGAATAAATTGTGGTTGATGTAGTTTAATATTTTGGGAATCAATAATTACTAAGAGTTCTAGCTTGGGTTGAACTTCTGATGCATGTAGGATCCCAAGGCTAAATAAGGCTTTGGATGCATATGGTTGTGTTAGATATGAGTTACAATGAGCAAGACCCTGATTTTAGTTCATGTTTTTAGAAGAGGTTAGTAAACTAGCATTGCTGCTGATTTATGCAGCCCAAGGATGCAAAGCTCGTTCTCAGTCTTCCATTTACAATTCTTTAACTTTTATGGATATGAAAAGCAAAAGACAGACTATCCTCTAGAGAGCTAACAGATGATTGTGAGAATAACCTGTCATTCCTAATCTTGGTTTTAAACTGTTTCTTGAATGCTTCAGGTCCTTTTTGCCTGGGAATGCTCTTCAAGTTTTCATTTCCAAAAGATGATAGAAAGCTATTAATATGACTTTATGCTTGTCTGAGTTCCCCAAGGACAAGCTTTCAGTATTAGATATCTAAGATAGGCATCTATGATCCATTTTGCATCAACTAGGACTGCATTTCAACATTTGCAAGAGTTATAACCAGTAGGTAACTTGATGCTGATGCCTAATTTTAAGTACTGTCGCAAACATTTCTGGAAAACATCCCAGTTCTTAAAAAGTTACATAAACATGTGCTTAACCTTGGACATAAGATTCCTCTGAAAGCCATGCAACTAGTGAATTGCTCACGTACTTCCTGGAGTCAGAGTTGATTTAGAAACTTAGAAGCAGATCATGTGAATTAGATAAATCTCCATCTTGAGAAATGTCAATAATCTGCCATTTTAGCTACTACAGTCATAATTTTTATCACCAACATGTTAGGACTTCTTAAAGGGAAGATGAGTAGAAAATACCCTGCAAGAAAGACTGCTGGCAGACAGAACAACTTCTTTGGCAATCTGCTTGCTATTGTGTTAGTAGATGTGCCACTAGAAATAAGCTTCACCTACACTTTCAACTAGTATTTCTAGTTGATCCCAGCTGCTCAACTTGCCGCATATTTTCTTCCTCTTTAAAAATTTTTCAATTCAGCCATCTCGCCCAACAAACTTCTTATTCACACAGTTAAGTCAGGGTTCCTAGTCTCCCTTACACGATAGCAACATTTTTATCCTATCAAAGAAAGAAGTAGAATCATAAAACATAATGTGAAACTTTAATAGATCTTTGCATAAGATCCTCAGGTTTTGATTCAGAGAAGCTGACATGCTCTCTTCACTCAGGTCTTGAAGGCATTAATTCCCTTTGAGTCAATTCTCTAAGCCTTTTGTTAGAGTTCCGCTTCTGTACCTGCTTCTTTGAGGAAAGCCATTTCCCTACAGAATAAGAAATTTCCAAATGAGAAGCGATATGAATCTTTGAGGAGCCAAGTGACTACGACACGAAAACAAGATAATGGGATATATTTTATCTGGATTGAGAAGCATCTGCCAAGTACATCTCAGAGGAGCTGTCTGTTAAGAAGAGTTTAGAATAGATTGTTTATCCCATTAAATATCAGCAGAAACTCTACTTTTGCATTGATTTCCTCCATCTATATTCTCAGCTGGGAAAGCACAAAAAGATTTGAGAGAGAAACAAGAAAATATTACGGAGTGATGCAGCAACTGGAGGAAAAATTAGGCCTGTATTAGTAAGAGTACCAAATTCTTTGCTGTCCTGTTTTTATATTCTCCTGGTATTTTTCCTACACAGTGTTTATAATTAAAGTGAAGGATTAGGGTCTAGATACAAAGGCTGTTGCTACTACCGGGAAATCTTTTCTCAACAACGTTGAAATCCAGCCCATAAATACAGCTTTACCCAAGAAGGGAAATAAAGACCCAGGCAGTGTTTGGGTTTGGGGTGGGGTGGGGTTTTTAATTTCTCGGTTTGTTTTGGTTTTGTTGTGTGTGGGGTTGGTTGTTGTTTTTTTTTTGTTGTTGTTAATAACATAGATTCCCAGATTCCCAGATCCCAGTTGAACATCTAATAACTTGACAGATCAATCAAATTAGGCACATGCTTAACCATCTTGATAAACCGAGGCCTTAGTTGGTAGTAAGAACTCCTAAGGGCATGTGAGAAGAAATTAAAGCTGGGGCATTCCAAAGAGCAATATCTTGATATTAGCATAAGGTCTACAAAGAAAATATTGATGAGAGCCTGGTAAAAGAAACGGGGTTTCTTACTTTTAAATTTCTTAATTAGATTTTTAATTTGTTTCCATTCAAAGAGTTTAACTCTTTTTTTTCTTCAAGAGCCTTTTGAAAAGTTCATACAACCACTACAGAATCAAAACAGTATGCTATAGCATTCATTATCTCAAAGATATTATTTTAGCATGAACAGCTTTTAAAACTTAATCAGCTAACCAGCACACATTCCTAATTGATCTCTCCCTCTAGGACAGCTACATTTTCTTGACCTTTTAATAACTGATGGCTTTGGAGAAAAGATTGTTCAGATAGCTTCTTAAAAGTCGAAAGAAGATCTGAGGTATATTTGCAAGATCTGAAAAAGACACACCTAAAGCAAGTTGTGGCCTTGGGAAGTTCCGATTTCCTTGTTCTTCCTACATGTTGCAGTAACTCCTCCAAGGACAGAAGTTGGAGATTGGGATCGGCTGAATTGTTCTGCATTTGAAGAAGCTCATTTGGGAGATGTCAGTGACCTACTGCTCCCTCTATATGTGAGTGTGGGTTATTTCATTTAAATGTTTTTAAAGAGAAAACAAAGTCTGTGTCTATTTCAAGTTCAGGTATCTGCAGCTGCTAAACGCATATGCAAGAACAAGCAGATGGTAAAGTCTTTTCCCTGCACTGTCTCTTGTACTAAACCCTGTCAAACTGTTAATTTTCAGATCTTTACTACAAGAGTTTGTAAATGAAGAGATTTTTTTCTTCAAGGTCTTCTTTCAGTTTTCTTTAATTAGCTTCATTGTCACACTCTGCATGTGTATTCTACATATTACCTAGGTTTAACTCTAAATTTACACTGTATGGATAATGCTTTTTAAAAAAATTATTTAATTTTTAGAAATTACTTCAGCAAAGTTGCTGTTGCTTCTGACAGAGTGATGTGGCCCCATGAGTGGAGGTTAGGATCGGATAACATCTGTACTGCCTACTTTCTTCTTGCTTACGTACCCAAGGACAGCTGTCTCTTCTAGCAGCCAGTCGTGTATGTAATTGTGGCTCCACCTGGTTGAAGCCTCTTGCTTAAAGGGTTGTAGTATTGACAAGTTTGTGTCCTGCTGTGTGGCAGGCAGAATTTTTCCGCCGTCCTGAGAAATATGAAAGCCCATATTCTACACTTTATTGTTTGAGCTTTATACTGATATGACTCTGCCATCTTCATCAGCATTATCTTAATGCTAGAGCGGACTGACATGATGAAAATTCAGGCTGGGCTTTCAACTAGGAAAAGAGTTTCTGATGAGCTCAGTGATAGATATGCTCCTTCACTTTTGAAAGTTTGATTTGTGCCTTCTATGTGTTGCATCTGCTTTCTATGTTGCAGAAAGAACAACTTGTTTATAATTGCACTTAGTTTTGCCTGGCATATGTTTGGGGAAGTTCACTTGCCAGAAAAACTGTATGAAATATTTTTCTTTGTAACAAACGTAAACAAGTTTCAGAGGTGCATATTCTCTGTGGTAGCAAATACCATTTCACATAGTTGCAAGGCTGTGCATGTGATGTAGAAGATCAGGACTTTTGAAGTGGAGACCTATTTACATCTTCCTTGGATGTCTGTTGTCCCAAATCTTCTACTCTTGACTGAACTCTGACAACTGATAAAAGCTGAGGGAATGAGCCTATGCTCTTGACTGGGTAGGCAATACTTTATCCTGTACTAGAGATAATGTCTGGAAGCCTTGTGAGAAATTGTATGAATGAAGCAGTGAAGTGACCCCAAGGAAATTTTTTGATTTGTCTCCTATTGAAATACATAACAAACCCGAAAGATTTTCTTACTAGTTTTAGCCAGCAATTATAATAGAAAGGTGTTCATTGGTTTCAGATGGGTTTTGATTAGACACAGGAAAGATTGCATATAAAATATAGACAATGTTCAAAAAGAAGCCTGAACATAATGTTTATGTTCAATTTTGAAAATCTGTCCTGGAGGGTGAATAGAGAAATTATAGTCCAGAAGAGATGATAAATACAAAAAAATATTTTAAATATTCAGTGACCTCAAGAAGTCTTTGCTTAAAGGACCGTGTCGGTCAAGATAAAAGCTAACTTGCGAATAATGTTAATTATGTGATTCCTCTTGTAAGACTCTGGTTTTCTTTGTTTCACTGTGATATTAGTACAATTTTGTACAAGCTGGAGGTCAACAGTTACTCCGTTTCAACTAGAAGACAGGATATTAGATTAATTTAACTGGAAGGAACTAATATGAGAACTCTTTCAAGAGAATGAAAGTTTGATAATGAAAGATCTTGGGTTTACTACTGATTCATGAAAAAAAAATCAAAATAATTTTTGCAATAGCCTAGAGCCAATGGTAAATTATAATAATGAGCAGGACCAATTTATTTAAGAACAGCTAATGGGAAGGGGGGAAGATGTTCGAAATCTTCCATATTCACTGCAGGATTGGAAGAAATAACAGTTATATGATTTGCTTCAGCTGGCTTGCCTGACAACTGGGTCACCAAATTGGAATTGAAATCTATTATTGTGACTAATCTGAGCCAGCAGCAGCATTCAGAAGTTCAACAGTAACAATGAGCCCCAGTTTTACTTTCAAGAAAATCTAAGCATCATGGGACAAAGGCAAAAGTTACCCGTGGACGTATAGAAAGAATGACTGAAGCCATTCTGAACTGTCAAACAGGCGAGCAAAAAGGCACTTAAGAGACAGTAAACTCAGCTCCTGTGAAAATCACCAGAAAGTCATGCAAAATCTAAGGCAAAGTGAAAGGTCGATCAGTAAGCATTTAGCTGCGGTTTGAAATGACTTGTGGATAACACTGAAAACAGCAACATAGGTTTACATTTCTTGCAAATGTCTTTATGGTGTATAGAAATGCAGCAGTTAGTGTGCTTAGCTACTACCAATGATGATATTTATCTGAAGTTGTAATTAATTCTGAGGACGTATTGAAAATGCTAACAAGCATTTGACTGTTGCTTTTCCATTGTTTTCCTGTCTGTGCAAACACTGCGTTTGTGCAGCAAGCAAACCTCTGCTGCTGTGTGGCCACTCGGTGCCGCCCAGTGTGTTCCTGAATACATCTGCTGAGCCATGAGCAGAATGTACAAGGGATGTTGAGATCCATTATTCTTCTTTTGTTTCTCACAAACTGCACACAGTTGTCACACTCCACACAAGAACAAATTTAACTGCACTTAAAAGAAATATACTGAAATGAAATTTAACTGACTTCTTAAAATTGTGTCCTGCCTAACAAGGATACCGCTATACACGCACTCACGCTTCTTCCATGTATTTCCTATGAAGATTTCACATTGCTGTGATGCTAGCTACATACAATGAATTTGTTCTGGGTTTGAAATACATTCACAATGCTGTACTCATTTATTTTGACAACACAGTCATCACAAAGCAACAGGGCGTGTAAGTTCTTTGCTCCAAGGGCACTTGGGATTGAATGTTTGACTTCCCCTCTGAAAATGGAGCTGAATAAAACACCCGGAAGGTGACAGGTTTATCAGCTTAAGTGAAGAAGCAGTTCTTGGAGTGCTGAGAACTTCACGAGAAGTTTTAATGTTCTTGCTTTGATTTCACCAAAGCAACGAGCCCTTCAGAAACTGCTGAATACACTAGGTCAATAAACATACGTCACTATTAAACTGTTTGGTATACCCTTGCTCAAACACCTTAAACGTGTAGATTTTGTCTACTTGAAACCCAACAAGAAATACTACCCCATTTTTGTATCTCCACAAGTCACTTTCACTGAATTACAGGAGACTTCAAGGTGATTTAGAGAAAATATTATTGACTTGACTAACTACTTAAAAGTTGGTTGTCTAATTATCCAAAAGCTTTTCAGGTTCCCGGAGAAGTTTAATAACGGCAACCCATCTGACTGTGACAAAAATAAGGTAAAATTGGGATAACGTTAGCCCCAGTCTGGCCCCATAACTGGCTCATCAGGCCAGTTAAACAGGAGCACAACCTTCTGTAGTCCCTTGGTGTACATAATCCTGGGATGTACATAAACCTGGGATGGGGTTGCATTAAAAGATGAGATTCAAATTTAGACCCATGATGCAGAGTAAAATTCTAATCTCCTAGGGATGCACTAGATCTTTGGGGGATTTGTGCTATTGAGGAAAAAATGAGAGACCCCCATCCAAAAAACTTGCCTGCTCAGGTGCCAGGTGGTAAGTGGTTTGTCCATGAAACTCCCACAGAAATTCTTCTACTCTTACATGACTGCTTTCAGGCCCATTCACTCTGCAAAGGATCTGATAGTTGATATCTTAAGAAAGAGGCAGATTCATCAGTTATTTTGCTTGAAAAAAACCTGTTAAATTGATGAGCAGCCTTCAAAAATGAAGTTTACTAACTTCACAAGTTTTAAAAGCCAAATTTTTCCAAACCCATGTGTATAAAAGGCCTTAGGCATTAAAGAAATGGCAATGGTTACACCAAAGCAGAGTTGTGTTTTCTCATACATCAAATAGCATCGCTAATTATTTCATTTGAGAAGTACTTCCTTTTGATGAGATTTTTCAGAACAAAAGTTTTCTTAAGTGTAATAATTTGTATACATAATACATCTTAGGAGGAATGGCAGATCACAAAGTGATGGAGGCAACTTAAGCTTCATCAACTCATTATGCAGGAACAGAGAGTGGGAGATGCTGAGATATGAAACGGAATGGGAAATTACACCAGAAGAACAGTGGCTTATATTTCGCTCTTTACAATACATAATTACTTTCTAGTACATCTGTGTATTCTGTGGTGTCCACTTTGATACTCTTCCCTCTTTAGAAACATGAAATCTCATCTTCCTTCTATTGAAGTCCAGGGCAAAACTTCTGCTAGTTCAGTGGGGGCAGAACAGAGACCATGCTTCCCTCTTCCCCACGGAAAACGCACTGGGATTATTTGCCATATTGGCAGTTCAAAAGCGTTGTTCAGAAGATAGACTATTCACATTGTGCCAAGTGAAAAGTTTTCGAGAGAGTTCAGTCATGAATTATATAACTGAGGAAACTGTCTATGGAAAGCTAATTTTGAATCGCTAAAGCATTTTTATTCTTTTTTTTGAGGACGGCCAAATGTTCGGATCTCTGTATGAATTTACTTTTAGCTCTGCTTTTATTTCTGACCTGGCTCACCACTGGTCTGGTAAAGATTTGCGGCATTTTTCATGTCACAAAAGAGGAATTGTTACGTCCTCTTATATTTACGTGTTGGTAATGAGGAAATGCTTATAAAGTTTTCAGCTTTGTTGCTAAGTTCTTGTGTGAAGTTTTGTGGAAATCTGGCTTTGGTTTGCATCTTTCAAAACCAGACTTCCTCCATTTGACTATTTAAATTCAAATATCTGTGTGCATAATCTCTTTCCTCTTAAATTTCTGTACAAACAATCAGAGTCGGGTTGTGAGGAGAAGAGTAATTTGATTAGGTCTTACTGATTTAGGTACAAGTCGTGCCATACATCAGCCCACTGAAAAAGGAAAAAGATGGAATTTCATCTAGAGTTAACAACTTTATTGGTATTGTATGTATTACTCTTATCCATTTCATTATTTTTTATTCAGAAGTTTCACATTTATGTCTAATCTTTACATTGATCAAATTTCTAACATCATAGACCATAACATACACTTTAACGTGTAGATATGAATTATGTCTCTTCCTTCAAACACCCTGTCCATGATCTTTTATCATTAAAAATATATTTTAGGGTTGCAGAGTAAATAATTTGCAAAGATAAAAAAAATAAATAATTGCTTTCAGTAATCTTGCCTTTAATCAAAAAACCCATTTTAGTATAAGTACTGTTGATTAAATTCACTTAAAACAAAAGGCCAGGTACTCAAAGGATCTTAATACTGTTCACACAGAAACTACTCAAATATTGCAAGTAATAATTGGATACAGAAACTTTATATGTTCTACACTTCTGAAAGGTCATTAAGAGATAAGTAATACACAGGTAATAGGCAGAAACAGTTGACATATCACATCTTGGCTCCTGAGGGGAATTCACGCACAGGGCTCTAGAAATGACACGCTATTTAGTTTGCGTGACCACAGGACATAAATTCACAAAATAAGTAGGACAAATTCCCACCTCAGTGCTACCAAAGTAAAGCTGGAATATCCCAGCTGACTGTGGAGGAGCAGCTCTGACGTGACAGTACAAGAATAAAGAAGAGATTTTTGTTGGGTGCCAGCAGTTTTTTGGCATACTGAAGTGCTGGGAGAGAAAACGCATCTGATGGGGTAAGGTGAAGAGGCTCTGGTCTTCACTTCCACCAGCTGGTCCAGCCACTGAGGGCTCAGGATCATCACCCCCAAAAGAGATTCCAGCAGGACCAGCACCTTGTAAAACCAGCACGAAAGCAGAAGATAAAACAATCTCTGGCCACAGGAACCGGGAATCTGTCAAGAGCTGCCTGCAGACCTCTTGCAGGGATGGCCACCTAAAAGCTGAGCACCTTAACTTAGAGCAGTGCCTGTGGCCTTGGCCATGTAAGTATTGCTAGTGTACGTAGTGAATAAAAGTGTTATTGCAAATGGTAATTATATAGCCCGAAGTACACATAGATCTTATTGTATTCCTGCACTCTATCTCTTCTTACCAATAACTATGACTAACCACTACAGCAATAACAATAATTGGCAAAAAAAAAAACCAAACCACGAAACCACACCACAACCTCTAAATAGAAAAATAACATATATTATTCTTTTGTTTAGACCTCTTAAACTCGAGCGGGAATGACTGGGAGTAAATGAAGACAGAATGTCACCCACAGTTTCTGTAGGAGACTGCTTCCCCACACTGGCATGGGTGCTTGGATATTCAGAAGAAATTATATGCACTGAAAATACAACTATTTGTGTCAAAAGAACCTGTCAATTTTGTACAAAAAAAAAAAAATTATTAAGAGCTAGGTTATACCGTGGATCAGTAAGTATAGTTCCTGTTGACATCGTATTCATCCCTAGCAGCAGGAACCTACAGTATTACATTCCACAGCTGTGTTTCACTAATGATTTTTATTAACACGGTATTTGCAAAGAACTGCATGTTTCACAACATGCAGTCTATCTAGGACTCTTACTAATTTGCTGTATTCTATTTGTCTTCAGATTTTATAAATCCTGTTGACATTTTCAGGCATTTTACCTAGCGGTTTTCCTTAAGATCCTGTTTCCCCCCCCACATGTTTTGACATGGGGTGACATGCATGGCAAGGACTGGGAACAGTGATGCTGGTCGTGATGAGGAAACTCAGCAGCATTGTTTTTTTCTTTCCTTGTTCCCCCTTTTCTGTTGCACATGGTGCGATTTTGACCTACAGATCTTTGCCTTGGTCTTTGTTCACGTCAATAAAACCAAGACTTTCAACTTCTTGAGTTTTGAGGGGGTGACTCTGCAATTCATCCTAAATCCCTGCCGAGTTGTTTGGGGCTGGAAGACACGTGCTGCGCATGGTGTTCATTAGACTTTCAATATCCTCTTTTACGGCAGGTGAGTAGGAGGGAGGGAAAAAAAAGGTGAACTTGACAGTAAAGAGTGGAGAGGCACAGAAGTGCAGTGCTCAAGTGGAGACTGGGAAGGACTGGGCTTTCCTGGTTTGGGCAGCTGGTACCATGCTTTGGATTTCCATTTAAGAGACAAAAGGTAGATTTGAATAAGGAAAGAAGATCCGTGACACATTTGCAGAAGTGAAAGGCTGCCCTGTGGTAACAGACCACTGTAGAGGACAATTCATGCTACTGTAAAGTATCAGTGCTATGTGAAGTTATCGGTCACAAGTGACTTCGGGGCTCCTTGGCTTTCCTCAATCTACAGGTAGAAGTTGTTTATATAGAATCGCAGTTAGGAGGCAGATGTGAGATCTGTTCTTCATATAGGTCTCGTCCATGGTTAATATGTGATTATTGTCTGAAGTCTACGGCAGATAATAACTTTTTTTGAAAATGATGGTGTTAATAATTATGCCACCTCTGGATTGCATTGGAGTATCAGAGCCCGCTGTCATTTGTGACCTTTGACACAGTATGAATAGCTGAAAACATTTTAAACATTGGTAAGTGGATTCTTGTGCGGAAATAAAAAGAGAAAATAGTTTCTAACTCCCTCCTTCAAAATTGAATACCTTTCGGTTTTTGATTTACTATCAAAGGCCTAAATACTTTTATGAACATTCATATTTTGCCAGATATATCTTATTTTAAGAAGGGTAGAAAGAAAAATAGCGCTTCCAGCAGGGTTTGGTTTAAGAGAAAAGGGATTTTTTTCATTTTTAATTCAGATCCTTTGCTTTATTCCTTTTATTCCTTTTCCCTGTTAAGCTTTATCTCATTAAAGAAATTAAAGACCTACCTTTCTTTTGATTATGATAGCGGAATAGAATATCTGAACAGTCAGATTATGGAAAAAAATAAGTTTGCTGATGTGAAGTTGTATGATTCAGATCAGGTATTAGGGGTTTTTTTAATTGACTTCCTTTATGGCAACTATGTAGTCAGGAAATTATATAAAGTTTATTTATAAATGAGTAAACTAAATTTTAAAGTTTAGTTTTGAATAAAAATCTACAAATGTAGAAATTTCAGGAATAGTCTTCTGAATGCGACTCACTACAGGAGGAAAGAGAGGAATTAGAAATGCCAGTCTGCTCCTGAGGGGCTGATAGCGTTTGTGTAGATCCATTGCAGTGTAAGACTTTCCATGAAAGATTTCCTATGGTCAGAAACGCGATAGAAGTAATAATGGCCGAGAAGGGAAGATATGGGAATCCAAGGCTGCCCTTGCCTCAGGTGGACACTCTGCAACCTGGAGATTTTCTCGGGTGCATGGGGTAATCTGATATTCCCCAGCAACCACAGAGAAAATAGTCCTTTGCCTGCACTTCTGCAAACTCTCGGTGCTAAATTACTTCCAGTTGTGTTTTGCTCACACGATTTTTTTCCAAGATAAAGGCTTTCCTTCAGAAATGACCTGATCTTTTTTTCTCCCCCCCCCCCCCCNATGTTGACTCTGATAAACAAATTTCATTTTAAATGAAGCAAAATTAGAAACTAGTAAACTTCAGCATATTAACAGTGTGAAGGGCTAAGCCAGATGAAGGCAGAGTGACTAGAAATTCAAACCAGTAGGCACATGTTGTCTTGATTATTAATAAAAGATTATTTTTCTAATGTGAGCATCTGGCTTCTCCAAAGAAAAGTGTCAGATGAAGAAAATGATGGAGGGGAGGGAGTGCGATCCTTGTCACTTAACCACACAGAGCAGGTGCACTGTCATGTTATTCTTGGTTTTTACTCCTACCAGCAGATTTTGTCAGGTGGTTTATTGTGTATATTTTGGGTATTTCCCACAGTTCTTCATCTCCTCCTCTTGATGAGAAGTATGTTTCTGGTAGGAAGAGCTTGTAAGAAAAAAAGAGCAGCCTTAAGAGATCTTTAAAAAGTCAATGAGTCTTCAAGATAACAGCCCGAGTGTCGGCAGTGCCTGCTCGTGGTGACGATTTTAACAGAGGAATGGGGAAAAGGCCTCTCCGCTTTTGTGACAGATGTCAAACGTCAGCGACGGCCAAAGAGCAACTCTGATAACAGGAATGCGACAAGACTTAGCAGATTACCTGCAATATCTTTATTTCCTATATCTTTATGGCAGTTTTATTTTCACAGTGCAGGGGTGGATGTAGCTCTGGAGGAGAGGAAAAAAAAGTCCAGCCGATTCCCCATTTGCAGCTGAAAGCTGATCAACAGGCAGGCAGCACAGCAGCGGCATTTGTTAATATGAATCACGTGCTGGTGTGACACTGGCTTAAATTTATTGTAATGGAGTTAGAAATATTTTACTGAACAGAACTTTAAAAGTGTAATTACATGACAGAAAGCAAACTTAATCATGAGGAGAAGCAGCTCAAGAACCCTTTGCAGTTTCAAACAGAGAAACAAGGCAGAAGAGACTGGCGATTTGATCTTTATTACGATAAGGATTTAGAATAGAACTAGCACTCCTGAGTGTTTCCTTGAATTAGCCAGATTTTCCAAGCATACAGTACCTGGCTGAAATAAAAGTAGATTCTGCAAAGAACTTCAAAATAAAGCGTTGAAATGGCTTTTCAACAGCAAAAGGGGCTGTTTAACGCACTGCTCCCTTTGTACCCCCAACAAATATTGTGCCTGTGTTTGTGAGACAGAGAAATAGATTCAGCCCTTCCTTAATCTACAGAGAAATCCAGCTTTGCTTTTCCTTGCCGAACAACGTAACTCTGTCTGCATTTGCAGTATTATGTAGACTAGACATCTTTAGGACATAATGAAGAAGATAAAACTGTGTATCCGATTTTGAGAGGTGCTGCTGCCGTAAGCCAGACTAACTGGTACTGCCCGGCTCCTGTGACCTGAACAGGCAAAACAGCATCTCATTATTTTCCCTTAATTGTTTAATTAAGCCTCTGGTCATTTTGCACCGTCAGAGCAGCAGAGAGAATCCAGAATGTAAAGGCAGCCCTATATCTTGACGTTATAAATTAAGTAATACCTTTTCTTATCCAGCTGTGCTTAAGTCCTATTTACACAACTCAGTTGACTGTTTAGATATATTTGAAAGCAGCAAAAGTGAGGTATTTTTTCAGTTCCATTCTTCCCAAACACGATAATCTTGTTTACATAAGCACCATTTGAATTTACAGACAAATAAACCTTGAAAGAAGATTCATAAGTCTCTAGGTGTGTTGCAAGTTCCAGTGATGCCGAACTGTAATGATAAAATTTGGAATTACATTAAATGTAGAATGAATGCTGGTATTCTAATGCAAATTTGAAGCTGATTAGCATTACTAGTTTTAATAATATTAATAGCAACAATGTCGGATTAAATAGAGTGATATTGTTATCTGTGTTCCATGCAAAAGTTCCTTTTTTTTTATTTTCTGACTGTAGTTTTGTATAAATTCAGAATCTCTTCAGATTCCCCCATAGCAGAACACTTGCTCAGACCCTTCCCTTACTCTTGCATTATTTTTCAGTACAATTAGTGAGTGAACTAATTGGGAAAGTGTAATAGAACTACATAAATGCCTACATGGAAGAAATTGTGTATAAAAGCTGTATAAATTAAAGGTAAGAATTTCATAATTAATTTTGTTCTTGCTTTTTCTTAAACCTCTTGTTTGAAGTCAATGTTTCAAACCACTAAGAGGCAAGATGCACAATTTATCTGTTTCTGATAGATTCAGTATAAGCTTTTAAGAGACTTTTTTACTAGATAAGTACAACTTAAAACATCTGCAGTTTTATCACCTTTTATCACCTCTATCAATTTTCTCATTATGCACCAAAAATTATAAGAATGAACTTGATTTCACATTCTGACATATAAAAATGGTCAATGAGTGACATGACTGCCTTAATGCATTCATTGTAAAATAAACACTCTAGGTTATTTATACTTTCATCACGTTTAGGAAGAAATTCATCACTGCATGAAGCAACACAAAAAGTCGGGGCCTCCCCCTTTAGCTCTGAGTAACAAATTGTTTTAACTAGATTACTAATAATTATGAGTCATGACATGAGCCTAAGAGTTTAATGTCACTATTTAATCACACGTGGATCGTATCCGCTAAACAGCATTATGACTCATTTTGTCACTGTTTCATCGTTTATCCTGCAACCAAACCAAAAAGAGCAATGAAACACAATAGATAAGTTCAGCTCATTTATGCTTTTTTGTATCTTCCAGCCACCACAGAAATTGCACTTTTTAATAGCAAGAGTCCTCTACTTTCTTCAAAGACAAAACTTGTCTCTGTTGAAAAGACAAGTCCATATCGGCATAAATGGATAAAGCTACTTAAGTGTAGCTTAGTTAGGTATTTTAAATTAAATCTATTTGGGAAAGATTCTAGAAAATGGTGAAGGCAATAATCAGATTTATATTTGTGACAATGACAAGTGACAAAAAGCATTAAACAACATATATGTAAAACAAAAGTAATTAGCTTAGTCAAGCAGGTGAACGGGAGATGATAGGCAGTGGAGTGCCTAGTAGGCAACCCATTGAGACAAAACTTTATTAATTCAAATTTCTAAGTATCTAGATTGCTTTGTTAAGCAGAATGGAAAGTTAATTAAAAAATAAAAACAGTCATGACATTTAACTCCATTCAAACTGAAAATGCGGTTAATGAATCAGACATTCGGGGAAAAAAAGAAGAGGAGAAAGTTCGATACTAAACAGGTAAAAATTAAGTACAGAATTAATGTTTTTCAGCCTCTTGAGTATTTCCAGAGTGATACATCTCATCAGAGGTCTACCTTTTGTAGTTTGTCTTGGTGGCTACCTAATGGCTTAATGACAGAAAAGTAATCTTTCTCTTTTCTCATTTTTCTGCTTCATTTGCTGATCATCTTCAACAGGGCAGGGTTGTGAAAAAAATTATCACGGAACTACAAATTTGAGCATTATGGGGAAAATTTTCAGAACAGGAAGGTACATTGCTCCTTGAAATTAAAATTCTCCTTTCACGATAGGCCCATAAGCACTTTTGTCGTAGTGTTAACAGGGTCTCTGATTTGCTTTCTTCTGCTGTCTTAAAATACTTCATGTGTTTAATGTAGACTGTCTAAATATGGAGTCTTTTACATAAAAGGCTGCCAGAGATACTGAAGAATGTTTGTGTGTCAGGCTGTTATTTCACATATAACCAGAATTTTATATACTTTATATATACATGTAAATATAGATATCATTTATAATATTATAACATATATGCTTGTTATAAAATATTTAGCTTACATTGTATCCAATATTCTATTATATTCTATTTACTATAATGTAAAGTTAAAAAATATTTTATATATATAAAAAACCATAGTATATAATACTAAACATATTAGGAAATGGGACCATCTATAAGAACAGTTCCCATGCCCAGAATCATGGTTACAGTGCTCCATCCCGTATTCTGGGAAGTCATGGGAGTCCTTTTATCCAACATAGACCATGTTGAAGCCAAAGAAGGGCGAGACATGATCCCCGCTGTACCTATGGAAGTATCTATTTCCTTTAATCTCCTGATCCTTAACATGGACAATTGGCTTACAGAACCACTTTAATTCATTCTGAAAAGCCAGATTCCCTGGGAAGGCAGTCCTAAGTGCCTTAAAAAATTCCAGAGTAGGAAGATCGAGATTACTTTCCATTCTCAGTGTTAAGCATATACTTTTGTGTGAGGCTGATGGGAAACACTAATGGTCTAATCCTGCTCCCTTGTTCACTCTCACTACTGTTCTGACAAGTCAACCCATTACAGCCAGCAGGACTATTCCACGTGAGCAGAGATACTTAACTGTGAGTAAGTGGGGTAGAAAAGGCCCTTAGTGGCTGTGCTAAGAAACCTACTTAAAAAGTAGTTAGCGTTGGGCCAGGAGGAGTGTGCCAGAAAAATCCCATACTTCCAGCTAGAGATGTGCCAGACCCTGAGCTCAAAGGTCTGTAAGTATTCTCATCACGCATACTTAAGAAAGCATCCTGCATTTTTCACGAAACTTTAATTTATTTATAACTAAGCACAAGGCTAGATTCCCTTTCCCCAAGTTCACTTTACCATACAGTCGTATGCAGGTATAGAAACACAAGTTACAGGCACAAATACTGAAACGTGGTTTTTTTAATTACTTATGAAGAATATTTTATATGTTTGTATTTAATGTTATTGTTTTTGAAGAAATAACCAAGAGAAACTGGACTAACACTGCCACGTATGCTTGATGAAGTAGACAGTGGAAATGAAAATAATTTGGGAAAACCATACATAAGATTAGAACTTGGTTTTTGTTCAGAAGTTACAAATAAACAAATAGGAGGCGATACTGAAAAGATGTTTCACATGTATGTATTTGGAGGCCTTTGAGTTCGACCAGTGGGGGTGAGCATGGTTTTTAGGGTTTTTTGAGGTGGTTTTTTTTTTTTTAAGTTGCACTAGCTTTTGGTCCCAAGTCATGCCTGTGAATAATCAGAGAGGAAAATGGCTTCCGTCGTACAAGTGACATTAGCCGAGTTTTCCTCTGGGAATAAGGAAGGCAGCCATTTAAGCCGTAGTGGAAATGGCCAGGGATTACACTGTTTTCAGAAAGCTGCTTCTACGCCGCATTAACCCCAGCCGTGTTTCCTAACAAAAGGAGAATGGGACCTACTAGAGAAAGTGCTGCTTCTTTGCATACTTTGTGAGCTCTCTGGTGCTCCTCAGCGTTTTGTAGAGAAGACATTTAGATTGTATGTATAACTGAGTGGCGTGTTATGTATCATTAATAAATACAGGGTATTTACTTCACTCTGCCATATATTTTCGTCATATAAGATCTATTTGAGATACATGGTTAGAAACCCTCCTTTATGTCCTACCTAAAACAGCAGCACTGCACCTGGTGGAAAGCCTTACCTGGCAGAAAATAGTACCGGAAAGTGACTTTTCCTCAAAACACCCTTGTGGTTGTCCACATATTTTGTAACTACTCCAATCCTCAAGAAGTTTTGGTTCAGAAGGATTTATTTTTCTGAACTTAAAAACACAAGGATAGAGTCTGTGTTTTTGAAAATAAACCTTGTTTCTTTAGAGGTGTAGTTGGGTCTCCCAAAAAGATATTAACTCCGGTTTGGCTTAATATTGATAGATGATTTTCTAGGAGTTCAATATCAAGTTAACTGTTCAAAGTTTGAGAGGAAAAAAAGGTAACGTATTGCATCCTTTCGGTCACAGGGAAACCTTCTGGGAAAGGCTGAGAAATGAGAACCCATTGTTCCTATTTCTCTGTGTTTAACAGGTCAGTGAAGAGCTGCAGTTTTGATCTGCATTTCTGACCATTCGGGCGATGTTTTTCATTGAAGATGAACATTTAGCCACAGGGTGAGGTTTTACTGTACATTTCCTGATGTTAGCCTGTAGAAAAGCATTTTAAGTCACTGTGATCAATTGCACTTTAATGACAATGACAGCTAATTCTGATCTCATTTTTGCATTTGCAATTGCATTTGCATTTACATTTGCGAGGAAATGCAATTGCATTTCTTTCAGTGACATGCCAGGAAAAATGTATGACTGCTGTAGCACTTGCAAGCAATCCACAATGAATAATTCCCTCACTCAGTTCAGAGTCGGTTTCTCAACATGGGATCATCATGAGTAGATTATAATTTCCTCGAATGTATTCATGATTAGACTGAACTTTGGTGAGTTCCTTTCCTTTGTGGATTAGCTGTCAGCAATTAACTGCATGCCTGATTCTTGATATTTAGCATTTGAGGTGTGTTAATTCATTGTGATGGGCTTTTATGGAATGCTTCGTTTTCTGCATGTCTCCAAAGGGATCAGTTGGAAGACATCACGGAGAAAAGTTTATTAAACAAATATGGGACTTTGTGGATAAGGAAGGTGGGTTTTTTTCGGAAGAAAATATTCCCCTCTTAACTAGAGCAGAACCAGACATCTGTTATGCAAAATGAAGATGATTGTTTTCTATTAGAAACGAGGGAATGTTCACCGAGTGCTGAGGAGCCATCAGGGCAAATAAGGAAATCTGCCAGGAAGCGCAGACACACGAGGAGCGGTACACTGAGCCCGGCAGACTTCATCTCTGGCAACAAAAGATGGTGGTATCTTACTTCGTCTTATGCAAAACATCTTAAACATGACATAAATTAAGAAGAATAACTGAAACCTCTGTAAACTAAGGTGGGCTGCACTTCCATACCCATTTTTGTCTTATCGAAGCCAGCACTGGCTCTGAGTTTAATGAGAATTGACTTGATCCTCACATTAACATTTCCATTATTATTTTGGAAGAGCAGAAGTAAAGTTCTGCTGTGACAACATGTAATTTGTACTAGTGTGTTTATGTTTTAATCATACATCTTCCTTTGCATCTCCTTCTATGGTCAAGCTTTCTTCACTCCTAACAGAAATAGTTATTAGAGTCACTACACTGTGTTTTATTTACTGCACTAACATTTTAAAACTCTATGCCAAAAATAATTTGGTCTTATCTTTCACTTGGGATTCAGTTGAATTCTCTTCAACCTATGTCTAGCTGAATTCTATCTTGATAATACAGTTCATCAGATTCTGTGAAATAAGTGTTGCCTTTTAAAAGGCATGCTGCTGTTTCTTACATCGTTTCTTTTCACTTGCTGAAGATCACATGTGTTTATTTTCCTTCTTCTCTGCGAATTACTTTCTCTCATTCTACTCTGTTATTGCTTTCCTCCTGTGTGAAAAACTCAGTAAAATGGCTGAAGCATTTCAGAAACAGAAACACTGGGGAACAAAACGTTTGCAGCTTCTGGAGCACGGGCTCCGTTGCAGAACAGTCGTGGTCTCTGTCGTGATCTGCTCCATAACTCCGCTGCGTGGGTGGGTGTGATTTTTTTCCCCTTTGCGTTCCCTGACTCACAGAGTATTTGATAAAGTGTGCGGAGGAAGAAGAGAAGCGAGGGCACAGAATAGCCATTAAAGCCCTACTTGTACTGCAATGAAATGCAAGTTCTTCCGTAAGAAATATATCCTGAGCAAAGCAGGTGGGTTAAGACCCAGCCATGCACAAACCCCTGTGCGCGTACACTGGATTGTGAAAGTCTTGTTATGATAAATGTGTTGTGGGCAGCAGCAGCCAGCAGTGCCGGGGAGTCCGCGGGGAGAACGCTGTGTTTAATGTCCTCTGGTGGATCTATCACCTCTTCTCTTAGCTCTTACCTCATTATAACAATTTATATTATGGCTTATCATAGTCCAATAGCAGCATAGCAATGCGATAATGTGACAAGAACCACGACCAGCACGATTTATTTGCCTGACGAAACTTCAAACTCCTAGAAAATGCAATGTAATAATATAATATTGTAATATAAGAATAATACATAAGCATGTATTATAATGTATAATAATACATTATTCCGTATAAAAATCCTGTAAGATTTTTTTTTGCTAAATCTACTGCTTTAAAAATATATACATATATATATACACACACTTTTGTATATATATATTGCACATATATATATTTATCTATGGATAGGAAGAAAATACAGAGGAATTTCATTAAAACTTAAAAAGCCAAAAGAAAAAATCTGTAAGAATAAAGCTCTATTATCCCAATTCAAGAAAAAAACAGAGGACAGAATATTTATAAATTCTTGACAGACTCTAGATAACGGAGTAATTCTGCACAGAATAAGGGCGGAATGGAGAAAGGTGAAATGAGACGAAAACAGTTTAATTGAATGTACGTCTATCAAAATTCTTCCTCAAATGATTGATGAAAAATGACTGGCTAAACCTCTTCATTAATCCATTCTGTAACAAAAAATAGCGTGTCAGGCACAGTTTCAGTCTTTATACTACTTGATGGATTTGCTTTAATTGTGAATTTATTGCCAAAATAAACCTGAAAGGTAGATGAACTGGAAATAATCCATGTATAGCAAACTAGAGGTTGCAATTAAAGTACCTCTAATGCACCCTCTTCCTTGTATATGTACAACAGCCTTCGAAGGAATAACAATCACAGAAGAAAAATATAATCCATAAAATACCTTCAGATGTATTAGCATTATACAACGGATCAAACTTACTCTTGAAGTAAATTCATTGCCTTTGATGGAGTCACATCGTAGACAAGTTCAGTTCAGTGTATTTAATTTCCACTGCGAGTATTGAACTGGGGAAGCGTGTTTAAGCTCATAATTGGCACACCAATGTATGGAAGAGAAGTAAATATGCTTATTAATTAGGAGCTAAATATTGACACACAGCGAGATTAAATTATATCACAACATCAAATGTAACTTGCTTAATGCACTGTTAAGTATCCAAATATTGTGTATATGGAATTGTAATTATATGCTTGGATACTGAACTAATTATATGACAAGAAAAGATTTTTCTAAACACTTGGAACTGACCTGTCTTTACCCTGACAGAAGTCAACGACAAAATGGAATTAACCAGCATTATGTTTTGTCCCAGCCGTTACAACTCGTCACAAGGAAATGTTGCGCTGCTGCTTACATCTGCGAACATGGGCTTTCCATTAGGATATGTGCTACTATAAAAAGCTGTCACATTAAGAAAATCCTCAAGTTATTTTTCAGTGTTGTGCTTCATTACAGGAGAAAGCAGTGTCACTGAGCCTCGTCTACTACAGATTTAGCGTTTGTGTCAGGCATGCAATATCACCTTCTTGGCAAAGGAAATGCAACAAATTCGGTAACAGTAACTTTTTATAGCATGTGCAGATGTTCCTCAAAACGTAAGGATGAGAAAAGAAACCTCTGGGAAAGGCAGAAGATTGTAATTTTTCACACAGGATTCAGACCTTTACAAGAAGTGACATTAGAATTTGCAGCACCGTAAGGACTTCAGAAATCTCAAAAGCATTGGTAGCAGAGAAAAACAGGAAGGAATATGAATTACTAGTTCTGTATGAATTATTAGATCATTGGTTATCCTGTTCCACATCATGCTTCCAGAATTCTTCCTATTTCAGAGACATCAACCCTAACAGAGTAAATTGATTTCAGTCCCTATCTCAGTTTGGTAAGATTCATTAAAAGCTGAAAAATTAGCAGGCTAGTTGCCTTAGAACCAAGAGATGGAAATAAGTTAACACCTGTAGATACAAGTGGGAAGAAGAATAGTTTTTAAATGAAAACAATTTAATATATACGAAAAAAAAATATACAGTTTTTGACATGTGGAGCTTTTTTTTGTGTTGTTTGTGTTTTGGTTTTGGTTTTGTTTGCTTGTTTTTTCCTCCCTGGGAAACACTAGAGATATTTTCATAGAATCATAGAATTGTCTAGGTTGGAAGGGACCTTTAAGATCACCGAGTCCAACCATTACCCTAACACTGCCAAACCCACGACGAAACCATGTCCCTCAGCACCACGTCTGCCCGGCTTTTTAAATACCTCCAGGGATGGTGATTCAACCTCTTCCCTGGGAAGTCTGTTTCCATGCTTGATAACCCTTTCAGCAAAGAAATTTTTCCTAATACCCATCCCAAACATCGAGAATGGGAAACTTTTAAATTCAGGGTATATTCTATTCACAGTGGCTGAAAAGTTATGCCATTAGGGAATAAATATGCATATGTTGTTAGCATAATCACATTAACAGCTTAAGTTCTGCCCCTGTAGCTGAAGCAAGAAAAAAACCTTGTCATTTAAATATGTTTTTTTAGTGATAACTGTTATATTGGATATCGAAGTAATACTATGTTAAAACCTATACATATGCTATTATCATAGTCACAGGTCTATGTAAATGTCTGACTTGAAATACCTTTTAATAACTACTTTAAAATACTTCTACTTACAGATGATGATTATGCATTTAAAATAAATAAATATGCATGCATCCATGTGAAGATGAAAATAATTAGGATAAATAAAATAACTTACACAACAAGGGTAGACATAAGATTATGGCTAGTCCATTAAAGTCTATGAATATCTGCCCATTGACTTCAATTAGCTTTGAATTAGGCACTTAAACAGCAGGAAGCAAATGGAATATTCTATTTGATTATCCTGGTCAATGAGCAATGAATGCATGAAAATAACCGTCCACAGACCCCAATGGAATCGGCCTCTCCAAACTAAGCTAAAGAACAGCAACTTTTCACAATGTTATTCTTACTTATTTTTTTTCTGCCCAAAGCATTCTGGGTATTTCAGAGGTAAAGAAGAACCAGCTTCTATGTCTACAATGAATTTAGGTGCAGTTTCAAGGTTGCTGAAGAACAGGGGTCCCCAATAACACATTAATATTATAGAAAAAAATATTTTAAAGACGTATTTTTTGGTGGTTTCACATAATTTTTCACTACAGAGCCCAGAAGATGCGTTACATGCTCACAAACACAGCCAGGAGCCAGTTCAGATAGAAAAGAAGACATTGCAACTTTAGGCAAGCCCTGCAGGGAGTCACCACCACCTTCTCCGGCGCTCAGCAGAAGTGGCAGGTGAGTGACCACAGTGCTGCGCATGAGGGAAGACCCAAGCAAAACTCGGCACAATAATGTTTAATGGAATGAGATAGACAGTGTTTGGGTAATAAATGTATCAATTTACCAAATTTACAAAAAGTAGGTCAGTGGTTAATTGGGGAATTCAGAGGCCTGCCAAGTCTTGCAGTCCTGCCGTGAGTCCCCTCCGCTCCCGCCAGTGCCAACCACAGCCAAGGTGGTATCTCAGACAGTTTCCTTGACTGGCCACTTTGCTGTGTTCAGAGCCAGCAGTTGATGCCAAGAGGTTAATTCACCCAGATGCCTCCCAGCTGCTGCCTCTATTCCCTGCCCCAGAACAGCCACCCACAATAAAGCAGGAGCTTTCAGGCTGATGGAGAGGGTCTTCCTCTGTCCTCTGAAGTGGTATTCTTGTTCTGTATTTCTTCTCAGACTAATTCTTTGCTTATTTCTCTGCCTCTTAACCTCTTCTGAAGTGGTTTGGTATTTATCCCTGACTTTACCATGCAGTTTGGACTTTTCTGGATCTGAAAAATATGACCAATTACTTTGTGCCAATTGCTGTATGTCTAGCAGGAGGGCAAATATTAATCATTTCAAGCAAGCCATATTTTTTTGGCCTTTCTTAATACAAAGTTGATCCAAACCATAGAGTTTTTTGTTATGGCTTAGAGAAATCTGGGTTTGATGCCAGCTGGAAGGAGCAATATTGGAGGACCTCTCTGTTTTCCACTTCTGAATATATCTGAGGGTATTAGAAATGACAAGCACTCGCAAGGAACGTCTAAAACTAAATAAAATAGAAAAGAACCTTCGTTATCATTCACAAAAAAAAAAAAACCAAAACAGAAAAACCCAGTGCCATATCTAATTTCACCAAAGGGGAAGTGTACAAAACAGCGATTAAACTGCAAAAGAAACATGCTTAATAAAATTGAAGACACTGTACAGTATTGTGACACAATTGCAAGAACAAATGAGATAAGGCATCTTGCTACATCTAAAATATTAATTACAAAACATCAAGAAGGGGTAACTTTTAAATTAGATTATGCCGTAAAGGCTGTAGTATAGGAAATTACAAGATAATAACTTTGGGGAGTTTATTATCTTTTTTTTCTTATTGTTAAGGTAACAAATAAATTGAAAATAAAAGGTCAATACAAGGTGAGATGGCTGCTGGGGTAGATGAGCTAAAAGACTCTTCAAAAGCTCAGAGCTCTAGCACTAGCAGCCTACCTCTGGCAGACAATCCCAAAGGAAAACAAATACGATTAGGTGCCTTTGACCATCAGTCTTACAAAACACGCAGGTAAGCACTCCCTACCCCTACTGGTACCCACAAGCAAGGATGCTCAAGCAAGGGGAGAAGGCAGGAGGAGTTAACAGAATTCTCCATCTACAGAAGTTGGAGGGTTTTTGCATCTTGCTAACTTCAGCTACGTTGGCCTGAGCAACTATGCAGAGTAAAAGATCCGCTAAGTAGGTATGTACATAAAGAAGTGTAATGTCAGCTCAGAGACACAGGCCATCAGGATGAAGAATAATGACTAACATCCAGACCCGAACGAACACCTGCAGTATTTGATGAACGATGGGCCAGCTGGAGTAAAATATCATTGATGTATTTTACAATAACAATTTGCATATTGATGAAGACCCATAATTTAGATTTTCTCGGGTTTGCTCTGAGCTGTTATACTGATACCTGGCAGCCTTTTAACTGTGGATGCAGGAAAATTACTTGTACTGTCAATATCTGTTTACCTATATTAAAATAATTAGCAATCAGAGTGTACTCCACTGCCTTGCATGCAGGGAGTCTAATTAACTTTCTCCTTTGGATTTATACATCTACTAACAGATAACTGGAAAGCCATCCCATGGCCTCCATCATGGGAATGTGTCTGTCTTTATTTTGGAAAGGCAAATACCAGTTCAAACAAGGACACACTTTATGTCAGAGATTTGTCATTGTATCTTTTCAGTGCATCATACCATTACGGTGCCTTATTCAACACAGAGCATTATTCAACATGTTACACTGAGTGATGCACTGCAATGACGAAGTGTTAATCTCCATTAAATATTAAAAAGACACACAGCTATTTTCATCTGGGAAAGCTGCTACTGATTCATCTGCGGCCCTTCCCAGCTGGGGCGAAGTGGCAGACATATCTCCCAAGCTATTACGAATTACCAGACGACAATCCTTCAGTTCAACCACCAGCAGCGGAAGCTGGAAAGTAAAATTGCTTCATGAAATGATGAAGTCCAGTGCTCTTTTTTTGCCACTTAACACATTACTAAAATGAAATAGCATGACTTTCCCATTATTTGCAGATGGTTGTCAGGGATTTAAGTACGCTGGGCACCATTATGATCTCAGACGTTATTTTACTCTGAAAATACATCAACACGCTTCCGTCTTTCTGCAGGTGGGAGGCATTCAACTAATTCTATAGCAGTTTGTGCTCATCTGCTTGGTGGTTTGGGTAAGTTAGAGTCCTCCTGCAGACAGCGGAGCCAGGGTTACAAATGGGCCTTGAAAGCTGAGAATAAGAAAATGTCATCCATGGCAATGATCACCTACGTTGGCGATACCTCTTTGGAAGATACAGAAGAAAAAAGTGCCCATAGTAATATAATTTCAATCAAGCTTTATTTTGAGCAGCTGTGCAGGTGCGGCATGGCCTCTTAATGGTGTCATATAATGCTGCAAAGGCATCGCAAGCCGGCAGGCTTGAGTGGGTTGCAAAGAAATGTTGGTTTCATCTGTCCCCCAATGGGCACCTTTTTCCGCACACGGTTACTGAAACTTTTCTGATTGCATTGAATTCATACTCATATAGCCTTTAATAATGGTGCTTTTCACTGAGAAAATTAATGCACTCTTTCTATATTAATCTTAATAATGGCAACATGAATAAAAGGAAGAGAGGGAAGAGATGATGAGATAAAGCTCAAGGAGGATGGTGCAGGGACTCATGACTGGACCGATGGAGTGACATTTACATCTTCTATTGTTTTTTTTAAGAAAGATGCATTTAAACGTTAGAAATGCAGACTCTTCTCATGCTTTTACATTGGGGATGGCACATTAACCATGGTGACAACAGATCACACGATCCATGCAAAGTTGGGAACTGTTGGCAAAAAAAGTAGCAGCTAAACCCCAAGGAAACAGGTAACCTGAAGGGACCAAGTCCACAAGGGATTACGGATTCCCTGACACACAAAAAACAAGACCATGAGCAAATATAGAAAAAGGGAGGGTAAAAACCAAGTCTGGAAACAAAAAAGCTCACAGAAAATGAAAATGGGAAAGCTTTTATTATCTTAATTGGGAAAGTTTATGAGAAATGATGAAAAATGTTACCATGAATAACGTCTGAATACCATATGAATTGGTAAAAATGTTTGATGGGTGACACCAATTATATTGAAGAGATACCATTTTCTTAATCAGAAATAGAAGAAAGCAAGCAAAACAATGAATTTATGTTACAGATCTGAGCACTCAGACATTCTCATGCAGTTATAAATAGGCTGTTTAAATAGGGTAGTTTGTGGGACACGTAATTCCAGCTGACATGAGGAACTGTGGAAAAGCGAGAGGAAACCTGTCGGCGTGCTGCTTGTTAGAGTAACGGCTTGTGACTGCACTCAGAAACAATTCTCCTGTTCTGTTACCAAGAGCACAACGGTGGATTTTTGACTATGATGGGGAGTGCCAGAGGTGATTACAAATAATGGTAAGCAAATATTAATCCGCTGTCACAATAAATTTAAGTGTAAAGAATGTGAGAAAGAGTATGAGATAATACCTAGTGCAGATGAAGCACGGTACATATTTCTTCAAACATTATTTTTAAAAGCACAAAAAATAAATAAAAAAAGCCAAACAACAGAGCATCCTAATTTGCTTTATAAAATTTGTTTTTCTAAAAATCATAAAAATCCTATATTTTAACTTCCTCTTGTGGGAAGATAAAGATCCTATTCTGGGCTGTGCCAACACTGAACTGAGCAAATACTCCATGATTCCATTAGCACAATGACAAGCCAAACTAATCATTAGCTTCGGCATAACACTAGCATAGCTACATGGCTTTTGGTTGTCTTCACTCATGGGCCAAGTCCCGTGAGAATACACCGTACTTCTAAATACAACACATAAACATTCCCAGAGACATCGAGCACCTTGTACCATTACTTAATACGTTAGCGAAGGTGTGACATCTTTCAGCCTCTACAACTTATATTTGTAGATGGATATCTGTTTTTTAAACCCCTTTATAAGAGTGAAACGCACGTCATTATGCATTTATAGAACTCTCTCCTAAATTTTTTCCTGTGTTTACATACTGCCTAGCAATGCAGCTTGCAGGTGCTGCTGTAATATCCCAATCGAATAGATAGGAGAATAATGGTATGAAGAATCAAGGACTTTTACTTCTGATTTACAACATATTTTAATTGTAGTTGTTTTCCTATGCAAATGCTACTGCTGGGAAGAGACTTATGGGAAAGCCCAGAAAAATTCGTGCTATTAATTTTAGCTTTGTATGCATTCCCAGCCATGAAAGTAATAAGCAAATGTATTTTGTTCATAAACCAATAACCATATGTGTACTTCTACATACATTTTTAAAACTTTCAGGAAAACGCAAAAGTTACTATTATTTAGAAATGTGGAAAAGAAAACACGGGAGTTTCATCTCAGAGGAAAGGAAAGCTGGGATTGTAAACTAGAATCGATGCCCTGGCGCTTAGCAAGCTGGCTGGTACATCCTCTCTGGGATCAGCTGTGGGACCAGGCGTGCTCCTCAAGGGGAAGGCTATAAACGTGGGTTGTGGGACACTAGTCAAGGGATTTTTGTGGAGCTGATCAAGCAGATGCCCTGAAGTAAAGCCAGAGGATGAGGGTAAGAAAATGCTGCTAAGGAGAGCTGCTGGGGGCTGGAGCACAGTGTGGGTGGAGTGGTCAGAGCATCTTCTGCTCTGAGAGTTTAAAACAGGGGGTTAAAGGAAAGGAAGGTTTATGCTGAGATACGGCGCTACATGGATTCTTTTTATGGCTCTGAAAATTTACTAAGGACTGAAAATATAGCTTCCCTTCTTTCTTCAAAGCCTCCGCTTTGGATCTTTTCATATCTATTACAACTTCATATCTATTACAACTTCAAACTTCTGTTTTCTTTCCCTGTAGCAGCTATTTGCAGTCTGTATGGCTAAGCTGATCCTTCTGCTTTACCTCACCACGCCACTAATTTTCAGGGAAATGAAAACCAGAAACTGACAAATAAGTTCTTAATAATAATGAGCTTGACATTATGAGGCATAGAGTTTTTAAGATAAATTCAGCTGTATTATTTGGCTGAGTAAGGAGTGGGCAGAGTTACAGATGGGTATAACTTATCAGAGTTTAACCAGCACTTGATTTGAAAATTTACTGGAAGATACAACCTAAATTAGCACAGGGCTAACCTGTCTCCTGAAAATAAGCTAAAGGCAAGCAGCAGGTAGCATTGGAGCCTGTTGTGCTGGGAGATTTCTCATGAGGCACGGCAGGATTGAATTTAAACCTGTGCATTTCATGACTCTTCTAGGAGTGGGAGTAAATGTCAGCTTGTTGAATTTCTAGCCTGATATTAAACTAGAGAACTCCTGCCCAAAACCAGGGACTTAATATAAGAGAGCCAGGGAGACCAGACATATGGGAAGAAAACACAAAATGACACCTTTCTGATATAAACAATTTACAACACACTCTGAATGGGCGGTAGGAACCTGAGGAAGAATAGTGCTGGGAGTGTGACTCAGAGAAACCTAATCTGCAAAGTGGTTTGAAAAAAATAATCCCAACACTACCCCCAAAGCCCTTGTTTACAAAGGACATCAGAGCAGTGAGCAGAGAGAAAACCATTTTCTCTCTAGAGCATCAGCCTCAGCTGCATCTCGATATAGTGGTGTTTTCTGGGCATAACAAGATAAAAAATGAGTTGTTCTGAGGGTGTCCTGAGAAGGCAGAGTTCAGAAAAAAAGGGCTTGAAAAACCTCTCAGAAAAGACAAAAGGAGATAAGTTGCTTCCTCTGCTTTTCTTCTTTGTATACAAGTCCAGAGCTGAGGCTGAAATCCGGATTTCTGGTACTGACAGTGCACAACCATTGCCAAGTTATGCACCGCATCCCCCTGGCCATTGAACAGAAGAAACTGAAAAAGTCATATTTGAGCTTCTCTTTAATTACCAAGTACATCATGTATAGGAAGTGTTTGAAGGAGTAAAGAAATATAGGTCTTTCCCAATGATATGCTCTTTTTTTTTTTTTCAACTGCTGAAATCAACTTTTATCTTCCCTATCAACAAGGCCCCTCCTGACTGTAATGACAGCAAGAGAAACAGAAGAATCTTAAAAAAACACTTGGAAAGTTGCTTGCTGATTCATGTGACAACAATTGGTGCCTGAAATGGAGCTAATTAATATTCTCATTATGATAATCACCTTCGGCATTTCCCTTTATTTTTCCAGGCTCTTTCCTTCGCTATCTGTCTCTGAGATAAGAAAATTATTATCAGTGTATCAGCCCAGATACATTTCAGGGGAAGAATGGCAAGAATTAATTCTGGTCTAACTGAGGAGAGTACAATTAGGAAGCCTTCATGATGAGACTAAATCTCCAGATTATTGAATCAGATATCCTCAATTCAGACTGCTCTGAAAACCTAATACTCCATTCGCTTTCCAAAATGCACTTAGAAATAATCACCACTGAGAGGGGGAGGAGGGAGGGAAATGGTACCCGTAAATGGTCTCAGACAAAGCAATCGTTTCATAAACATAGAAACTTGTTAGCAAAGTTAAAGCTAAAATATACTTTTGCCTTCCTGTAAATATTAATTTTACTAGTACAGTGCAACACTTCTGACATCTTATGCTAAAATTCGTATCTTTTGGAAGTTATCTCTGACCTCTCATTTTTCACACTTATTTTCTGTGCTCCTTAGACCTGTGATCTGATAGCTCTGAAAGAATGATTATAATAGATGACACTGCCTGATTTTCTTTCACTGGGAACTCATTTGGGTAGCCTTATCCAAGCTTTGACACATCGATGGCTTGTCATGTATTTTGTAAAGAATTCAGGGGGACAAAAAAAAGCAACTTCAGATTTGATTAATGCTTTCCCCAAATACAAATGAGCATTACTCTGACTTGCAACTTGTCTTTGGTTCTTGAAAATTGAATTAATTTTGTGTTCCCTGACCTCTGGAGAACATGACTGTAACTAATGACAACAAAGCATTAAAACAACCCACTACCCAAAATTTGGGAAGTGAGGGGAAAGTGAGCAAAAAAAAAAACCCAGCCAGATTTTTCACCTGTGTCAAGGAATGGGAGTGCAATTTCAAAGGAGATTGTTCTATCTTAGTGTCCTTTCCCTTCCCAGTCATTTAACTTGCCTTTGGAAAAAATGGCCATGGAACAATTCCACCTGTGGTGCTTGGAGTGTTCTCTAGGACCTTTCAAACACAAGTCGTTTCTGGAGCCATGCTTAATTGATAATGCTCTAAATGATGGTTTAGTAGGCTAGAAATTAACCTGGAAGCAAGAGAAAGCTGGTGAAGGCATAGCAGATCAGTGTTTATTTTTTACGTTGCATAGATTTACTTGAAGTCTAATCCTCTGAACTAAAGTTGGAGTATTTCAGTAAGATCTGTCAGATGAGGGCTTGCTGGCATGAGAGGCCACCAGAGCTATCTGAATATCTGCTGAATAAAGTCCCAAGCCTGATAAGTATTAAAATAAACCAAAACAACCCTCACACACATTTGATTTAATAGACTCCACTGAGAACTCATCACCGCACCACGGCCTTTCTCTTCTGCAAGTGGCAGCCAACTTTGTGGCTCACATTCCTTGTATGGTTTCACATTTCATGTCCTCTTGTTTAGCTTCAAGTTCCAGATTCAGGCAACCCCCAAAACGCAACAAGCAGCTCACAGGCCCTGCTGGGTTTCCTCAGATGATTCCACTAAGGAACTTAAAAAATTTTCCTGGCTTTCAAGCAGCAAACCAGAAATGCACTCATTAGTTGCTGGTGAAATTGTCGGCTCCAAAACAGGGAGGAAAAAGAAAGAATCCACACAGCAAATGCTATGGCAAAACTTTCACGTGTACTGTGCACACTTGAGTTCTCGAGGCAGAATTAAAGAAGTTTTGCTGTTACAGGGCTGTGAGTCTATCTTCATCTTTGCCATTAGGATCTCCTTTCAATTAATCTATTTACCTGTTACAATCTTCAAGTTCATACCAGAATTTAAAATGTTTTGAGGCATGAATAACCTTTTCTGCAACTGACAAGCTGTAGAAAAATTGTTAGAATGGTATTTTTACGTAACTTAGCACAGAATTTGTATCTATGATCAAATATGCCCATATGAAGTTTCCTTTCATCTCCCAACCCAAAGTCTTAGTATTTGGATTATTTTAACAAGATGTCACCTCTTAAATTATGTAAACAAGACACTTGGAAGTAGAGTCTTTTTGAGGATGCTATATTGCATGATGAAGGCTTTCCTATCATTTCATAAAACTGGTCACCGATTTGCAGTTCAAAGAAGAAAATATATGATCCGGGTACTCAAAAGGAGTGGAAGAAAACTTTATTGCCAAACTAACTGTTTTTTAATGATGTAAACCTTAGTAATCTTTTTTTTTTTTTTTCCTGTGGTTTTTTAGTGAAACATTTGAATGACATGAACTTCAGGAATTATTTTTTTTTTACCTGTATAGATTAAAACTAGCACTAATTTTAGCACTAATCCTAACAATACATTTACTAAAATACAATCTTAACAATACATTTATTAAAAAATAAAACTTTTAAAACAATGTGTAAATATTTAAATAACTATTTAAGTAAAAGTATTTACTATACGACTGGCAAGACGAAGGGGCAGAGGGAGAGGCTGGCCAAGCTCACATAGCCAGTTAAGTCCAAATACAAATTTCACACTTTATCTGTGGGTAAATGCTGCTTAAGGCAAATGTACCATCCAAAGGGCATCTCCCTAGGGTATGACCCAATGATTATGTCATTAAGGATCTCACTAACTAGCTGGTTTTGCTCCTGCTGCTGAGACAGCTCGTGGCTGGATTAAGCACCCATCTAGATCTGCTTTGTGGTGTAGCAGTGGTGGGAAACCTGCCAGGATACTCCGTGGTAAGCATGTAATGAACGGGGAATAGAAGTGCCACATATACAATCCACCTAATTCGCCGGGAATAGAATAGACAAGAGAAAAAGAAAAAAAAAATTCTTCTGAGGTGCTTCAAAACAGAATAATGAAGTTGTTGAAGGACAAGTTTGCTGACAAGTTTCTGTACAATTGCGTCATAGCCTTCCACTCTGAACATGACTTCCATTCTTTGAATTTACTGAGGATGTACGCTGAACTAAGGAGTTATTCAGATCCTTAATAAAAGGAATCCCTTTTCTCTCTTTTTATTGTATGGATTATTTATCTGCTGTCATCAGTGTTGATGGGAAATGGTCTAGTTTTTACAAGACTTTTGGTTGCTCTGCCTATTTTAATTAAATGTTCCCAAAGAAATTTTAAACCTAATTCATCTGGGCCTATATGAGGGAAAACACTCTATATTCTTCTTAACCTATATGTCACACCCTATAGTCTTTCCTTCCTCCCATGCATACACCTTACTCCTGAGGGTAACTTGAATATGCTTTTATCTAGTTTTATCAGACTGTCCCATAACTGAGCACTCTGACTACAACGTTAGAGTCTAGACTAAGTTAGCTTTAAGTCAAGTACTTGGAATAGCAATTTTCCAATATTACTTATGGTGATTAGGAGCAGCTTTGGGCAGTAAAAGGTGAATATTGTGAGAGACATGTGGTGACTATTAGGAAAAAGAGAAACATATTTTTAAAGATTTTTTTTTCTTGCTGGGTTGGCTTTCCCTGAGGTATTGGTATGATCAAGCTGTCCTCTGAGAAATGCTTATGATAAGACTGAATCAGTCCAGAAAGCCTGGTTACAACTGAGCATTTTTGGAACTTTCATGGTATACAGTCTCACTAAGAAATTCACTAAATACAGGAAGATTTAACTTAAAAGGAATTTAAGCTCATGAGAACAGAACAAAATAGGGTTTAAGACTGTTAGTGTATAATTTACCACAGCAGGGGGGCAGATCCTAAGATTCCTACTCATGCAATTAACACAAGTGGAAAAAATCTACCTCCATTCTTCATAGCTCAGTGCATGCACGTATATGGCCATGGAAAAAAGAAAATTAAATTAAAATTCTGTAACCAGCCAATAAATCTTACATTAGCCTGGTGGGAACGATGACTCTGAGGCCTCAGTGAGCCGGAAAGAAAAAGCTTTAGCATTTTCTATCATTTCCTAACCCACTTATCTTCCAAACCTGTCTGAGTGTTTCAAAGCCCTTGAGACAACATCAAGAACTTCTCCCGGTTTAGAGAATCATATTCATCCAATCAAGGAAGAGAAATTACATGAATGCAGTTATGTGATTAATCACAACAGAGCAGCGAAGATCCCGTGTAGATCCAAAGTGCTGAACGCTATGATGATCAATAAGCAAAACACATTAGAGAAAGAAATACCACATAAGCCCAAATAACAAATTTAAAGGACTCAAGATCTGCTCATGAATATTTCATGAACTGAACATGAAGCTGAATTTGACAAATTATTATTTTTCCATTTCTGATAATAAGCATTTTCATTTTAGGTTTCATGAGATTTTTATCCCTGAACTGTAATAAAGTATTTTTGTATTAAGAAATTTTGGGGAATTAATTCATTCATCATGCATGAAGAAGAGAAAAAATTACTCGCCTCTGAGTTTCAGAAATAATTTCTGATTTCTTTTAGTAGATGATTTCTTAAAATCATCTCTCTGTATCACTGTATCTCTGTCTGGAAATGAAATCTAATTGAAACATTGTTATCAACTACGTGACTATGGTGTGAGTGAAAAGAAACATCTTAAACTTCTTTACTTTAAAAAATTCCTTTTAAATGTACCTGATCTCAGCGTTGTCTTCTACTCTGCTTGGAATCCACCGAGCAGGGCCAAGATCTCTCTCCATTCCTACTTACTGCAACCTGTTAAATTGTTAAGTACTGCTGCCCTTTTTGACCTTAACAATTTACCAATATTTTAATTCTGGCAGGATTGATCTCTGCTGAGAAATATATTTTCTTAGAAACTGATGTCGTGTTAAGGATGTAACGCTCATTCTATATAATTCAGCTTTCCGAAATTCCTGTTTCCTGAGCCTAATGGCAACAAGAATGCTACAGGTGTGGTGAGCCGTGGGTGGTGCTGCTGAATCGTCCTGTTGCTCTACTGCTTCTCAAGGTTGCGTCGTAATCCTATTTCTGCTTTCCATAACTTCCTCCTGATGTTCTGACCCCGAAGAGGGGAAATCCTTTCCATGTGCTCTCCCCAAGCCAAGGCTCTTTCTGTTGGATCTAGAAGAGCGCGCCCATTGCACTCGCAGGATGTAACGCAGCCGAGTCCGTGGCAGCAAATATTGTTCTTTCTGCATGCATGCAATTTAATTTATTGCTGCCCCTTCTTTCTTCTGCAAACTCTACCAACTGCATGGTTTTCTTTCCAAATCCCAAGGTGTAACTTTTCTGTTGCTTTTATTATGGAGACCATCTTTCTTTCTTTCCTTCCTTCCCCTCCCCCGCCCCTTAAAAACCAAACGGGAATATTGACTCCACCTGGCTATCTATAACTTGGGAGGAAAGTTAGATAAAACTGGCCTATGAAGTGTTTGCTTCCAACAACAGACTTGGTCACACTGTCACAGAAAAGATTACAGAGCAATGACTCATGTAAAGAGAGAAATACCTTCTACAGTGCTGCTTATGAGTGTCTTAAAACAAAAGCTATACACTTGAGGGCAATGAATAGTTGTTTTCATCTCAATTTTGTTTTATGCTGTTCCTTGATCTAACATGAAAATCATTACAATTTATGAGATAAGGCAGCAGACAAGACCCCAGGGAGTTCTTCGTTATGTAACGCTACATCCAATTCATTATTTTGTGACTCTTTTCCTCAAATAGCTTTCTGAAAGAAAGATCAAGTTAGTCAAAGCTACCGTGGGTTTTTAGCTTTGTTAAAATCTACCGTATTACACGCTCAGTGAATTTCCACAGCTTTTGTTCGAGTCACTGACAGCACCTGTCATTTGCCTTTTTATGCCTTGAAAGCTGCTGGTGGCAGCATAATCAAAGATGCTGAGTAAAAATATGTATCCCAGAGCAGTGGCCCATAAATGAAGGCTACTTATATTTTAGCATAGACCTTATGCGTCATAACCTGTAGTTTTGTGCGGTTTTTTTCTTGTATGTGTCAACACTTTATTGCACAAGCGGGTATCTGGGTGAGTTAATAACAAAGGTTATGGTAGAAAATGGAACTAAAACCTTATGCTTCCTTTTTTTAATAGAAAGGAGGGGAAAATGTTTGCTTCACCAGTTGAGTATTACAGGCAAAGCAAGAGTTGAGCATCTCTTTCAAGCTGCTAGCAAAATGTTAATGTTCGAGGAATCATTACTTACATCCAAGTTCTCAATAGTTGTAAAAGTGCCAAAATTAAGGGTGCAGTGTTTCCAGTCTGTTTCCTGTGCAGTTTCCTGTGCAGAAAGTCACAGCTCTCCCATCTACTTACCTTTTAATCTGGGAAAACAATTTTTTCCTCTCAGTTCCATAAAGAAAAATAAGCAGCATTATTTTTGACTTTTCAAAGGAAAAAGTTTGGTATTTCATTCCTAAGCTTTCACTTTACTGTGTATAGTTTTTACTTCTACAATGAAACGGTCACAGAACAGAGGCATCTTTGGGTGATAAGAAACTTTGATTTCATTCACACTCACTTCAGCCACGGCAAAGTTGTCCAGTACAGCGCTCACAGCACGTGTCCTGCAAAAGACGGGGCAGGCGGGTTGCCTCTCCAGCCCTTCTCTCCAGGCAGCTGTGCAGAACAACAAAGCAGAGCAAACTTGTGCCCTATGCCCACTCTAAAATGGGTAAATGGCTCACTCCTTCACAGGGCAGAGAACATTATCTTCAAGGTTCCCTAACGAGTTCCCCTCTCCGTAGGTCTATGAGTACCATATTTTGCAGGCCGGTACAGAGTAAACCTTGGTGATGTGTGCGGGGAGGATCTTGTACATCTAGGGAGAAGCACTGGAGGAAGCTTGAAAAGTGTTAGTAAAGTATGGAGTTGGGCATTACCTGCTGGTTACCTTTCAAAAGAAAAGCATGCCTTCGGAGGGGAAATATTCAGTGAATTCGATGGAAATGCTGAAGCTAAGGATTTATCACATTCTGGGTAGTCGTGAGCAGGAAACGCTGTATTTGTTAGAGCCAAAAAAAGCATGTTAAGTCACCTGTCATACGTGGATTGTAACACGAAATAGTTTAGACTTCTTTTAGCTGAAAGAGAGTAATGCACTTTTAAGAAAAGAATCTTTGATAATATAATAGCCTTGTGTACTGCAGCCCAGACCATGCAGTTTTGTGTACATCTTCTGTGAAGAGCAGCCTCTATTAATTAAATATGTCACGTACTCTGAGGCTATGAATGTGGGGTTTTTTCCACTCTCAGTTGTCACTAGGTCTTTGGACAGGAATATTCTTTGTGTTTTTATAACCAAAGTAGGTCTTATGACCAGATTTTGCTTGCAGATTTCTTCCTTCCATTCAAAGGATTATTTTTATTCTTGTGACTGGCCAGGTGCAATTATGAGAGATGCACATGTGAAACCTCTGCAGAATTCAGTGGGACTAGTTTCCTCTTCTGTGGCTTTTGTAACTCGCCCAATCAAATTCTGTAACAGGGATATGACTTTGTCGTGTTCTCCTTTGAGACTGGAAATGTATTATGGGATATTTTTCAATTACATACTACAATCTTTTTTTTTAATTCAGCTGCATTAGAAGGTGTGAATGGAGGACAGCCCCGATCCTCAGGACATCATAAGAAGAAGCTGCTACCTCCTAGCAGTAGTAACATCATATGCTTTGAGTCAATAAACTACTATGAGTCTACATGTGTTTCAAACCCAGTCTGGATTTCCACCCACTGAGGTACGTTACATTTTATTTATGGGTATATTTGCTTGGTTGTTTCAGAGACAGGGGAAAAGAAAAGAAAAAAAAAAAAAGAGGAAAAATTTAGTATCCAAGGGATTCCTATACTCTGCGATTTGGGAAACAGGGTACTTCAGGAATGTAGAGCATAATCTTAATGGGGTATAAAGCAGTATTTTCCAGTCTATTCCAACACATTTTAATCCATGGGAGAACAGGTAACTGTTGACAGGAAATTCATAATTTGCATTATTTTTTTCCTATAGGATTTAAGAAGTTTAAAAATTCCTTTTAAAGCCTGTCCCATCAAATTCTGGCCTACTGGGGTGGGAGAAATCTCTGTACATCTCAATGACGTTCTCGGAGATGTTAATTTTTGCCACTTTATGCAGCAGCTAGAATCTGTGAATCTTTTGCAACATTCATAAGGGACTATAGAATATTTCTAGGGAAAAAAAAAAAAGGAAAAGTAGGTTAGACTTGAAAGTTGTACAATATTCACAAAGGCTCTGAAAGATGCAAGCACCTGCATATTTCTAAACTGGCAGGAGATATAAGGTTTTTTTCCCGTTTAACAGAACTAGCTGGAAAATAACTTAGGTTACACTAAATCCGAGTAAAAATATGGGTAAGAATAAAACACTTTAAAAATAAAAATAAAAATTCATCAGTGTCTTGTTAAAAACAAAGCCAACAATATCCTTTATTCATAATCTCCTTAGACCCTTACTTTTTATTGGTTGGTGTTAGTTTTTAATTATCATATTTTCCGTAAAAAGGTGCACATAGAAATCTCAATAGATAAGTTATGCTGCTTATAAGGACTGTGTCTAGGTTTTTGTTGTTATTGGGTTTGTTTTCTTTTCCCTGGGGTAGAGAGAAGCAAAGAGAAAGAGCCAAAACCTAATTTTTTAAAATCAAGAAACATAGTTCTGCTCAGGCTTTTCTGAGCTTTACCGTTCTTATTACAGCAAACACTTTCAAAGATAAACAGTGGGATGGCAGCATTGGTTAGGATTATCAGAAAAGCTTAAAGTTAGCCTAATTCTTCTTTTGACATAGTGAAAGGTTTATCAGTGGTGATGTTAGGGAAAAATTATCGTAGGAGGGTCGAGAGATTTTGAAAGATGCAACTTATGGCATGTTATTTAACGAATACATTATTTTCTGTGCCAAATTTACCTCATCCCATGACAGGAATAATTAATTTGAAAACAAAATCATATGACAATGTTTTTCATGTCATTGGTTTAGCAATTTTGATCAAGATGATATTGAGGGAAAACCAAAGAAATGCAAACTGTGCATTTTTTTAATAAAATCAGTTCATTGCTACCCCTGCATTTCTGTTTTCTTAATTTTGAAGCTAGGAACCCTTTATGGAGAAGGGTTAAATATGACTAAGAATAAAAAATGATGGTGAAGTTTATATAAAATAATTCTGACAGTTCTACTTGAAAAAATGTCAATGTCTTTAAACATTCCTATTTATAAGTCTGGAATACTGTTGAACTGGAGGTCGTCATTCAAATATGCAGTGACAGAATGCTAGAGGTGCTTTTTTTTCCTTCCCCTAAAAGCAAACGTTGCTCCCATATGCTCTCTGCTGAGGTGCACATGTTTTCCAATATCTACTTCTGAGGAGTGAGAAGAAACACAAATTTGCCCTGAGATAGTTCTTACGTCTTCAGAACAGTCAATAATTGATGAAAGACCTATGCTCAACTCACAATGGGAGCACAATTGTTTGAAGGGTAGAAACACTTAGGTTTAAAATACTGGTCATATGAATGCAAAAAGACAGAGAAAGAAGTTAGTACAAGCTATCTGAGCCCCCCTGTAAAAGGCAGGGTAGCCCGCAGGAAACAGAAGCTGCCAGCCAGCCCCAGATTTCCCACGCTGAAGCCCTGGTGCAAGGCATGAGACATGTGAAGATCTGGATTAGGGACAGTAATGTGCTACAAAGACATCCTTCATATGAGGAGGAATTCTCTGATCATCCTTTGCAATGAGGTTGCTACTAATTCTTTGAATGACTAAGCACTCCCTTAGATTGCGGACTCTTTTAATCAAGTAACGCTCAAGTCAAAATGAACCCTAGAATAGGTCGCAGATTTATTCTGTTGCGGTGCTGAAGATTAATAGGTCCTACCAAAGCATGTGTGGTTTATATTCAAGGGATTATAAACCAGGTCTGAGAGGGAGAACGTAAAATTTCATCCCATTGTAGTGAGAGGACCATGGCTCAAGGAAAGGGGCACTGAGATTGCTAGGGGTGGGTGAGAGTCCACGGTAGTAGTTTCTTTTCAAGCAGAATGAAAAGGGCAAATCGCATCCCCTTGCAATGAGTGACTACAGTTATTTCCATTGTTTGGTGGAAGCTTCCACCTATTGATCAATAATGCCAAGTGGCTACACCGAGTAGCGAGTACTCTTCTTGATGGAGTAATCCTTTCCTGGGTACCAGCCATCAGTAAGAGCATTTTAAATGTGCCACCTTCTGCCATATGCTCCCTTAGGAATAAA
>VWZL01002675.1:902215-1015491 GCA_013396915.1 Stercorarius parasiticus
GGGGATGTGCGATTAGAAATGTCTTGTAAAAAAAGAAAAGACCTTTAAATGCAAAATAATTCTTCACAAACTTGGCAGTTGCTTTTAAAAATAAATAATCAGCAACCTGCCATCTGGAAATAACATATTATAATGTGGTACGTAGACATGGGTGGAAGGGTTAATACCAGTTAAAGTATCTCTTCTGTGCTTCTTGTCACCCCCTCCTCAGTGGCAGCTGGGATAGCATGCAGAATTTACAGGTCATTTTTGTATTGTGGACGGCCTGCCATGAAACATAACTTGTGTTCTAGGTAATAGGGAGGCTCTTGTGTATCAGGGTAGGGATTTTTTTTGTTAATAGCGCTGTTTAGGAAGCTTGGACCCACCTGCTGGGAGCAGGGGTAAATTCAGAAACACATCAGTAGGTGTAGAATATAACTTGTAACAGAGCCGAATCCTCCTGTCCTGCTAATGTGAGACAGAGCGTTTCCAGCTGGGACAGACTCAAGACACAGAGCAAAATAATTTCATCCACGCTGTCTTGGGTAGTGGCGTGGGCATACAGTTCAGCTCGTGCCATCGCATTGCAGTGCCGTCTGTGAGCGACAAAGGAATGAAATGTTTAAAAAATAATTGTTTCTGCGTGATAAATTATTAAGCCTTCCTCTTTCTACAGAATAGCTCCAAGGAGGCTAAACAACCCCTGAGGCATGTCCAGTCTGCCTCAATCCGCGACCATCCACGGTGGAAAGCAGAGGGAGGGCAGGGGACAGTGTGGCTTTTCTTTACGAGAAAGCTAGAAATGAAAAGTTCACTGGCAGGTATTGGAAATTCCTATTTGGTATGCCACAGTTTTGCTTTTGTTAGTTTCATGCTCTAAAACTGATTGCTGCTCTTGCTCCACTTCCTTTTTCCTGCTCCACTTCATCTGAGGTTCCTGTCTGTGTCTTTAATGATCCTATCTTTTAAAAGGCATCAGGAACCTTTTAAATGTTCAGCAGGGCATAAAGCTGCCTGGCTTTGGCTGGCTTGATTCTTCTCCTGGGTTTGGCCCATGATCTCTGTCATTCTGCTGTGCTTTCATGTCCTGCTTTTATTTTAAAAATTGGTGTTTAAAAGAGAGGTGAGCAGTAGGGGGGGTTGCCCATTGTAATCCTTGGTAGGCAGAAGAACCAGAGCCTTGGTCCATTTGCCACCAAATGGAAAGGCCACCAAATAATGGAGCGAGCGGTCAGCATCTCGGTCTGTTTGGGAGCTACAGGACCTTAGGTAGGAGCAGTGGGTTGAAGAATCATATAGAAAATCAGCAAATGCCTTCCAGGGGCTGAGCAGCAAGGGGCAGGAGAGCAACCAGGCCAAAGGGACCTGCAAATGGCACCGGGTGATTATCAAGCAGGAGCTGGGTTTTGCTGTGACCACTTCCACATCGCCAAGGGGGCTGCTCACAGCCTGGACCTCCCCGAGGGTCTTTAATGCCACTCAGCCCTGGTTTTGGGTTTTCTTTCTACATTGAGTGTCTGGAGAACAATAAATACCATGAATGCACCACTTGCACCTTAATCTCCTTTTATCGTTCTTGCAAATTATGGTCAGGTTTCTTCAGAGGGTCTCAACTGATGAATAAAATTTTATTCCACTTAACAATTTACCCATTTGCAGAGTGGGTTCACCTGGGCTTCTAAGAATGTCATTACTGCATTGCAGGTCTTTAAAAGGGAGAATAAACTGAAAGAAACACAACTGAAATAAGATTAGGTTGCTTATGGCTGCACAAGCAGTTTATACGCATTCCAATGCTAATTATAATGTTTCTTTTAATGTCATTTATTTGCATATCTTTTGGTGTATTATACAGCTTGCAAATTCTTAGCAGGCATTTGGAAACTATTATACATTATTACTTCCTTAAAATCATACCACTTAAATCAGGTCACCCAGCTGTTTAGCATCTGATAACAAGATTAGAGGGATTGATTGCGCTCTCTGTAAGACTGCAAATACCTATTAATCTAGGAGACTTTGGAAGTTAATCAAAATTATATTTTTCTTCTGAGAATGATATAAACAGTTGAAAATACATTCATAATTTGCAATGGGTATTTTAGGCTCTAAGGTACATTATTCTTTTTGAATACTAATCTTTTTAGCTCTTACTGTAATTATTATAACTTTGCATAGTAGATAGTTAATATTCCAAGTTTCTGCTATTTAGTATGTTGGAACTATCCATGTTTTCGTGAATTCCATCAATCAAACTTAACTCTCCTCCACCTCTAAGAAGTAATTATAATTATTTTTATTACCATATATATGCTAATGAAAGAACTATTTCATGACATTTTAATTAATTCTCAAAATGCTTATGGACTCAACACTGACATTGTCTCAGAATGACTAGTGCGAAGAAAAAAGTCACATTATAAAGTTATGTGTAATTGGAATAAAGCAGGAAATATTGGCAAACACAATCAGAGCCATCTCATTTTTGTAATGCATTTACCTTCAAATTCTCCTTTGTGTCATTATAGACTTAATGTTTTTGCTTTCAAGGTAGCTTAAATCTACATTTTTTTGAAAACTTTTTGACACACAGATACTTTAAAATCATTACTTTTCTACATCTTTTATCTCCTTGTTCATTTGTTTGTTTCTGAAATTTATTGGTATGCTCTGGCTCCCATTCCCTGCCTTCACTGTAAGAAAACAAGTGAGAAAGCTCTGAAAATGGCAAAACACTTCTATGTAAACAGAAAAAATATGTATTCAGCATTAGAACTGTGATTTTCAAAGGTGTCTTAAGCCATTTCAATGCCCAGAGCAGAAACTGCCGAAGTAATTTAGATGCATACTGGAAGTCAATAAAACATGTGTTTGAAAATCAATTGGATATTTTTGAAAACAAAATGAGTGGGAAGAAAGCTTCCAAACTTTCGATTCAGCTTTAAAATTCTGTCTCATTTCCTTCCTGAAAATCTCAGCCACAGGTATACATTAAAATAAATGTAGTTTGATATTTTAGAATCATAACTGACCATCTGGTAATATGGGAGTCATTGATGGTGGTGTTATACAAGGTGACTCACTGAGGAACCGAGCTTTTGGAGAACTGCAGAGAGGTGTTTGGGGAAGACGCTTCACAGTATTTGCAGATCTGTGGCCAGATAGAAATGCCTATATGGATATGAATGAATAGGATGCACCTTTGGTCATTTTTGGTCATTTTTTAATTGACCTCCCACAGGGACTGACTCTGAAGCACTCTGGGAAGTGTCTGGAAACCTCTGCATGCCTCCCTTGGATCACACCGTGTGATGGCAATGGACCTGCTGGTTTGAGCAAGTCCTTGGACTCAGGTTAGATTCAAACTCTTCAGATCTTTTTTCTTTTCCACTTAGGGCTGACCTCCCATTTTCTGCTCTGAGTTCCTGTGGTCTCCCTCTGACCCATCAGTGTCTAAGGCAGCAGAGAAATTCCTGCTCTAAACCCAGGGAAACTTCGGAGAGTACAGGGACTTAACAAATATTTGCTTTATAATGGCAAACAAGGTTGAACATTAAAGATATGAAATATGGGCCAGTTTTGGCAGAAGCAGTTTTAAAGTGAAGAATCTTGCAAAACTAACAACGTCATTTCTTCTTCTACTCATCATTAGTGATTCCTTTGTCAGCATATGTTGCGTTCATTGGCCCTCTCCTGTCAAAATGGCATTAAGGGCAAACGCATTGAGTTCAGCCATTTCTGGAGCACTGTAGGTCTTGTTCTCATGCATGAAAAGCATCTAAAAAATGTTTTAAATTGTTATGGTTTGGAGGAGGTTAGGAGATATCCATAAACATATGCCAGGGTTTGCAGATGCTTATTGCCCCGGGGCAGTCAGCAGGGGTTGAATTCTGGCCTTGCAGTGGTGGCACATGTGGTAGACCCTGTTTGGACGTGGACTTTGTGACTGTGCTGGGGTTGAGTCCCAAATGCACAAGTCTCATTCTTTCCTGTGCAAATGTTGGCATATTTAAGCAGCGCTGTCTCATCACCCTTTTCAGCACTGATGACCCCTTCTGCACCTGCTTTGACAGAAATAAAATCTTGTTGTTCCAACTGTCTCAGAGCTCGTGACTGCCAGGCCAACCAAAGGAGATACAGTAGCTGCTTTGTAGGATGAAACATCTTCACATCTCTAGGGGACTCAGATTTGATGTGCCTGTTTGCTTTGCTCATGTGTGTGATATGAGGTTTACATGAGCTATTTTTGGTGTAACCTCAATACAAGAAATATCAAGAGCTTTACTTGGTTTTGTCTGAAGATAACAGGCAGGAGTGCTGCAGGTTGGAGCACATCTTGGTTGCCTATGTCTCTCCTTTCTCTTCTGCTTAAATTCATTCCTATTTTTCTCCCCTACACACACTTTTTAACTGAAAGTAGCCCTTGAGCTTTTTCTATGTGCAGCTTCTTGGGTCAATGAGAAGATACGAGTAAATGCCGCCCACTTGCCTGAACACTGAAAAGAGTTTCATAGTATTGGATCTTATTTTTTTGTCAGTAATTAGTTCTAGCCTAATGAAATTCCTGGAGGGATAATTATTTTAGAAGACCTAAAGTCTGTGCCCAGATATATACCTTTATACCATATCTTAGATCTTTCTCTGAGGTATTCAGTATCTGTTGTTTCATCCAAATACTGAAAAAAGTAAAATAATAATAAAAAAAAAAATTGGTGGAAGTTTACAGATTCTACGCACCAGAAGTTACGTTTTTTTTTAATTTAGCCACTTCAAAGTATTGAGACAATCATGAGATATATATATATATAAATTTTGTGCTTTTTATGTACTTTCTAAGTTTTCTCAAATTCTTTCCAAAAGTGGTGAGAAACTCAGTCAGAAAGCAGTCAGTTTTGAAGCAGGTATGTTAAAGAAGAAGTAGCAGATATGATTTTTTTTTTTTAGGTACAGGGCTTTGGGAAGCATTGTGGACTTTCAAATTTGTAGAAGAATGTCCAAGGCCATTGTATGTCAACTTCACCATAGGACCTGGACGAAGATCTCTTGTACAAATGCCTCTGCTCTCCTTTCCTGCCGAGATTGAGAACAAAGAACAAATTTCCTCTGATCCTGATGGCTTAAGGCCATCCAAAACTCCAGGTGAAGGAGGCTGGAGATCTTTCATGGTGTGTGAAAGGTCCAGGAATTTTGCCTCGGTGGCACCACAAAGAGAAGCAGTGTCAGCAGGATAGTTTAGCCATGCTGCCCCTCACCAAACTGCCTTAAATGGTAATGTAAATAATATTTTTATTCTGGTTTGTACAGTGACTGTGTTTTTCCTTTCTACTAATAAAACGTTACCTTTGTGTTTTCCAAGGACAATTAATGCTGTGAAGTTTAATATTTTACTTTTTGAATCACAGTGGGTATAAACATGTTTTTCCTAGAGTTCTCAATAGCTGCTGCTTTTATTAAAAAGAACCAGGAAAAAAAAACAACCTTCCTTTTTTATTGACTGATACATGAGTATTTTATGATGGCAGTAGAGAAAAAAATGAACTGCAGTTTTTCAGGTGAACATTTTGCGTGGGACTACCTATCATCACGCAGTTTGTCTTGAAGCAGAAGACAAATTTCCCATGCTTTGATCCAGAGCTGTGTCAAAACTGCTCAGCACTGCGAGCCCCCACATCAGCCACACAGGTCAGACAAGTGCTATGTGAGTATAGGAAGGGGAAGTCAGTGGAAAAGAAGCATGCTGAGAAGTAGGTTTTGCTTTTTCTCTACTGTGGAGATAATGGAGCCACAACTATAACGGCGCCTACAAGAAAGCTGGGGAGGGGCTGTTTGCAAGGGCATGTAGCGATAGGACGAGGGGCAATGGTTTTAAACTAGAGCAGGGCAGGTTTAGATTAGATATTAGGAAGAAGTTCTTTACACTGAGGGTGGTGAGACACTGGCCCAGGTTGCCCAGAGAGGGGGTGGAGGCCCCATCCCTGGAGACATTCAAGGCCAGGCTGGATGAGGCTCTGAGCAACCTGATCTGGTTGAAGATGTCCCTGCTGACTGCAGGGGGGTTGGACTAGATGGCCTTTAAAGGTCCCTCCAACCCAGCACATTCTATGATTCTATGATTCTAACTATTGCAACTCCTCCTAAAACCTAAAATCTTGTTCACCTTCACATCCTACCTGCCCATGCAGACCAGATGTCAGGACAATTCTGAGATCAGTTAAGATCATATACAACAGTTGTGTATAAATAGCTCTATTCCTTTTTTTTAACAATACCGATCTAAAATATGTTCTATTTAAAATGCCTTAATTTCTGGAAAATCTCTCATATTAAAAATGTAAACGAATGTTCTAATGGATGGAAACAAATTACTTCTAATGTACTATATGAACTTCTGTTTCCTGAAAACTGAATTGTATATAGAAGCGATTGAGACTTCGAAAAAAAGACAGTGATGTACAGACGATATTTAATGGCTTTGAATAGAAGATAAGTTTACACCTTAGAGAATTGTATGTAAATTTCTGTCTAAATTTCGTACTGCTTTGTAGTATAAAAAGCAGCGTATGTAAAACCACTTTGAAAACCTATTAGAAAATACAAAGGTTAAGCAGGTACAATAAATAATATTAATGGGATAGTAGAGTAACTGATGCCGAAACTGCAGGGATGTGTGCACGGTATTATAATTAAATTTCTGAGAATTGCAATGCTTGTAGCAAATGCTGTCATTGGACTCAGCGTGCTACAGAAAGCTGCTAACTCATAAACACACAACTGTTTATAATCAGAAAAATCTGTCCATCTAAAACTAATAGTGTGTTCCAAACTTTGGGCAGTAAGCATGTAAGTAAATTGGTATTTTTCTGTCGTATAGTGATTCCGCAGGCTGCTAAATGGTAAAAATGAAGTGCTGCTCTAGAAGGTGTCTCAGAGCTTAACTTCCTTTCCTTTCAATCAGCCCTTGCAGTACTGTGTTATATTGGAGATGGGCTTTTAAACTTGAGTTCAGAGTTCCGTGCTCTGGTGGAAGCACTTACAGGTATATATATCTACCTATACATCTCTTCTCCCATCTCCATCCACCCCATCCCATGGTTTAACAACAGCAATCTCATGCAAGATAGTAAGTCAAATTAATAATTGTTTCCAGAGCTCAATTTCAGGGTGGAATGAAGTTACTCTTGGTTTCACTCCTGTGACCTGATCCTGCAGTCCCAATGCATGAAGTAACATTTCTGTCTGAACTTGTGCCAGACCTCATTGCTAAAATGCTTTTCTTTCTGCTTGCTTTCCCCTTTTCCCTGTAACGTTACGGGGGAAAAAGAAAATATTTTTCATTACCCTATTTTCTAGGTAGCTTCGTCTGTGTTGTTTTCCTCTTTTTAATAAAGGAAAAACTTTGTCACTGAAATTATTTCAAGAAGAAGGGACTGTTTATATTCAGAAGGCAGGCTTTTTAAAAATAGCTTTTCTTGGCTGCTTATAAATCTTTATCATCACTAAACTCCAGCAATCAAATAAGAACAGTTAAAACAGTTCAAGGAAAAAAAAAAAAGGCTCTCCAGCAACCTCAGTAGCTTTAACGATCTGGTAAAAGACCAAACAAATAGACATAATTATCATAAAAAAGCTATTACATAGCTCATCCCATCTGAATTGTTTATGGGATAAAAATTAAAGTACTTAAAATCATCAGAGATTTCCTTTGCTTTCAGATGCTATCCGTTCCCACTGAGATCATTGCAGCCATTAAGACTCTTACCCTGAGAAGGCCTCGGATAATGAAATCCATACTTCTCTCTTACTCGAGCAAAGTGTCTTAGTTCGCTGATTTACTGTCCCTGCTTCAGTACCTGATGACACCAATACTGGAGTGCACGTGTCTAAGTTGTAGGTGAATCTCTGTCCATCTCCAGCTATTCCTCACCATCATGCCCGTCTCTCTTAAAGTCTGTGGTAATAAAGTGGTTCGGACTTTAGACGGGAATAACATAGTCTCTGGCATCTCCCCATTTTCAACGTAAAAAAAAAAGTCCTAGGTGAAAAAAACAGTTTATGAGTTTTTAGAGTTTGTAATGTCTTTTCTGTTTTAGATGAGCGGAGGTCATCTGTTTCAGAGGACCAAATTTGATCTGGATTTTTCATCTGGGCACGGCAATCTGGGTTGAAGGAGGCATCACAGTTATAAGGGTCACTGAAGCTCGAAGATCTCTTCAAACAGAGCAAAGTCACTGGGCAGTAGGTCTGTGCCGGCCTCCGGATCTGACCCTACGGCTACTGGGGCAAGCAAGGGACGTGCACACTCACCGCGAAGGGCTGGGCTTGTCTGCAAGCACGTGTTACTGGGACGCGTTTCTCCCAGTTCGACGCTCTGCTGCTCGAAGTAAGGCTTTGCTCTTGTAGCCTGTGCCACAATGTGTAGCGTGGTTAAGGCTTTTCCCCCTAACTGTGCCCCATAAGTATTTCTATACTATCGATAAGGAGCAAAATAGCTCTTAAAATGTCTACTTGTGCACTAACACATGCTTCTTCCATTTCTCTAGTACTTACACATTAAGTATGTAGAAAACTGAACTCGTAGGGCAGAGAAGACTTATAATGATTCGATATTTTTTTCTTTTTTAATGGTTTTGGCAAATGTTTTAAGGTTTGTTTCTTTTGTTTGTGTTTCGGGTTTGTTGGTTGGTTGTTGTTTTTTTTATATAAACCTTTGGCAAGCCTCTAAAGCAAAGAACTTTGTACTTGATCTTTATTCATGCTGCATGTGTGCTGTCACAGACAGATGCTTTCACACGATTTTAAGGACAGGTTTCTTTCTGCTAGAGTGATTGATTTGCCCTATAAATCAGTTCCCACATAAAATTCACAGGGAACAAGTGATAGGTCATGAAGCAATGAAGTGATGTCGAGAATTTGCTTCCTTGCATGTATGTCTCTCTCTCTAATTCCAATTTTAACCGTTCTCATGCCCCCTCTACAGACTGCACTTCATTTTAATCTCTAAGTGTACTTGGATTTGGGGGTGAATGAAAGCAAAAGGGGGAATAAAGGCCGGGCAATCTTTGTATGCTTGAAAGGACTAGTGCTTTTTACTGCCCCTGGGTGGAACCCTGGTATAAATAAAAATACTGTGCTGTGTGTATCCTGGCTGCAGCCTTTATGCAGAATTTATTGCGAAGAAAACCCTAGGCAGATACACTAACGAAGTAACATTTGCTGCTACTAAATTTAGGAAAAAATCAACAATCGCTGCTTTGCATCAGTGGATTAAAGACAGAGTACTCAAGAAAAACAGAAATGCTCCTGTAAAATCGACTATATGGCATGTATATTGATTTAAAGTATACAAAAATATATATGTAACACACAAGTGGGTTTTCCTTTTTTCAGTCTTGCCAAAAGGCCAGTTGGGAACAGGTTTCCATTTGCACCAGGCAGCGTCCAAATGGATAATCTCTCCGGTGAAGGATTTTCAGTATGAATGGACAAGATAATATGTGATGGTTTCCAGATCACAAGTGGCAGAAGGTATCACTGCCATGGTTTGAAGGATTGCGGTTTGTCAGATTCTTCGGGTGAAATGAGCAGGGTCTTCGCTAGACAGAAGACAAAAGGTAAGAAAGGGCAGAAACAGTGTGACAGGGCGAGAGCAGAGGGAGAAAAGGCGTTAGATAAGGCGAGGACGTGCTTTCTTGCTTTTGGTAGAATGGCTTTGAGAGTAAGTATGAGCGGAAATAAGGAGCTGAGAGAGATATCTGTGTAATCTTTTACCATCTCAGTAATGCGAAACTGGGTTGGCAGCAGTACTCACAGCTGCCTGGAAGAAGAGAAGATACATTTTACCGAAAAATAGTGAAAACAGAAGAGAAACAAACAGTAACACTGGAAAATTAACATTTTACTTTTTTTGATATTTGTGAATCTCCCCACATCAACACATTTTATCATTATGTCCTTGTCTCACACATGAGTTTCACTGCCTTGACAAGCACAATGTAAGATTTCTCTTTGTTTATTTGTTTCAAAGAGTTTCAGCTGTAAGACCAAATGTTAATTTGAGTTCAAACTTTGGGCGAACGTTGTTGTTTTGGTTCTCACGGTGGGGAGCTGAACAGAACTGAGATGATGAAGTGCTGCAGACTGAGATGGAAAGAGTCTACCACGGCATATTTTCAGCCTCTCCGAATTAATTACGGAGAGTATGGTTATGTTCTTTGATTAAGTGCAGGAAGGAGATATTGAGATATTAACTTTAATTTTTCTTATGTGATTCACTCACATAATGACACCATGTGTTGTATTATTGTGTAGGATACACATATATACGCGTCCTGTAAACTCATGGAACAGACACTATTGAACAGGTAAAACAATGGAAAACGTTGAATTAAGAAAAAGGCACAGAATCAAAAAAAAGTTAGGAATCAATTTGGGCCGCTTACGTCAGGTTTGGTTCTTGGAGGAGGTGCATGGCATAGCCACGATCACTGAAGACCTCTTTTAAATGCAGGCACACTAGGCAAATCTAAAACAATTCATTTTTTTTTTCTTTCCTTCCCCTTTAAAAGAAAAAAAAAACCCAAAAGGTCTTCTTTTCATAAAAAGGTTTCGTCTTGTGGTCTGAAATACTCTGTTCTGTTAGTCTTCAAGGTTGTTCACGATGCAAAATAACTTATTTGGGCTTGAGTTGAAATTTAGTGGTGCGCTCAGTCCGTATGAGATGAGAATTTTGCATTAGCTGAGATTTATGTGCATTTGTATTTATTTTGGGTTTGTTTCTAACTTGTGTCAGATAGAACTAAAGTGCCAGGTCAGCAAACTTCTAATTGCCTCACGGAACCAAAGAATTAGGTTATAATAATCATCCTTTGCAGATTAGTGAAGGAATATGAAAAGAGAAAGAAGGGACTTGAGAAGTTTGAAGTGGTGTAAAATCAAATCAAAACAAAGTCAAGAAGTCCCCTAAATCATGAACTGTGCTTCTGGGTTTTGGGCAAAAGTCCTAGGAGCTAAAAGCACCATAAGTCACTCCTGGGTGAGTTATGTTCATGTGTTTAGCTGAGCATCTGGCCGCTAACATTTCTTATCAGCTAAAACATGCTTTTCTTGAAGTTAAGGTAGTTTTGCAATCGTTTTCTATGGGTTCGGTATTCCATCTTTTCACCTCAGAGGTATTCACAGCTTGCATAATGTCTGACAGCAACTTTTCTTTCTTCAAGGTCTGGAGAAAAGAGGGTTAGTGATTATGGAAGATAAATATAGGCAGTAATGATGAGTGAAAATGATTGATAAATGGGGTGGGGAATGGGAACAAATTGGAGACACAAAAAGGCAGAAACAAATGTTTAAATTTAGAGTTCTGTCCTCAGAAAGTCCCTGCCTGTCAAATATGCGGAAATAAATTATGAAAATCTTGGCATTTGATATTTCACAACGACAGCTATGACATTCATGAGATCTACGCTGCTAAGTCATTGCCCACGGCAGGTTTATACAGCGTGTACGGCTTCTCCAGGAAACGGGCAGCACACTTGATATTTTAGAGACTACAGAAAACACCGGCGGTCCCGTTTGTTTTCGAGGACAGTCAGAAATCTTAGCTGGTCACACTGCATAGCACAGAGGTGCCCTTTTTGTAACGCACATGGTTCAAGTGCCAGTTGTGTCACTCAGGTACATCCGGACAAAATAGTTTTACGTAGGTGAATATTTATCTCAGAAGGTCAACAGCTTAAATTCAGCAATTTACGTAGGGCACTCTCAAAAATTGGATCTGCCTCGTTCGACATCAATGACAAAAGTCCTGTTGATTTCAGTAGAGCTGCGTTTCACCCACACGCTCCTGGTACCTCACCATTCCCTTCTGTGCTTGAGATGAGTTTTCAGAAAATGCATCAAATACTGCATTTTTTTCTCCTTTACATAATTAATATAGAAGCAATATGAAGACAAGTTGGCTACTGATGGACTCACACCCTAACTCATCGTGCTAATAATTTTCATTCATTATTTCCTGTATTTATTTGCCTTTCTTCTTGCTTTTTATTTTTTGTGTAGACTGAAAGCTTTGTTTGTTCTGTTTGTACAGCGTCTGGCACAATTGATTCCTTTCCCTAGAGAAGGGCTGCTAGATGCTGCGATAGTTAAAAAAAACCACAAACAAACCAACAAAACCTTAGTTACCTTTTGCAGACAGAAGTAGAGAACATTATAATAAAAAAAAAAAACCTTTAACAACATTAACATATATGTGTGTATGATTTTTCATTAAGACCTTTGAATTTGGAAATAACTAATGAGCTAAAATAGTATAATCCTTTATTATAGGGATTCATTGTCTCTCATTAATTTATAGAAGAAAATAACTAAAAGGTGAGAAAAATTTCAAATGTCCTAAGATGATATTAGATGGATGCTGTATTTGTTTTTTGAGTTACAATATTTAGATGTCGAGCGTCCCCAGGAGAAATAAATTATTGATTATAATTAGAAAATGTAATTTTTAAAAAATCATTTCTTGGTGACCAAGCAGCATATTCAGTGAGAATGTTTCTTCTCTTGTACAATAGCTGTGTACTTTTAGATAATGTTCTAATTAACCTAATTGCAGCTACTGTATTAAACTGTAGGTTGAGATCCAAAGTGTCATGGCAACTAGCAGAAAAGCTCTGCAAGCCTCTGCTTTCTCAGTGTAGTCTCAAAAATAGCTCTTTATTATAGGAAATAAGGAGGTAAATCTTCTTAACAAGATAAAGCTTGAACCAAGAAAGAATTTTCCCCTTTGCACTTGATGGTAAAGCATAAATTAAGCATGTCTGCTTCAATTTAATTAGCATAAGCCATCATAATAATGTACCCCATAAGTGTTTGCTTTTCCTGTCTAGAGCAAACCTCCTTTGCTCAGGAGATTTACTGTAAATCATTGAATATTAATTTCTTGGATTTTATTGAAGAACATTTTACACAGTCAGCTTAGGAGAGAGAACAATCATTTTCTTTCCCTTGCAGGAAAGATCTTATTTAATACTGTGATATTAACTAAAAGGAACTCCATGAAATGCTGCTCCAGTTTTATGATCTTGCTAAACTCTGGAGACTGCTGGAAGTGGGAATTTCAGAAAATAGGAAGTGTATATTTTAAATATATCTGACTCAAATGCCTGATAGTATTATGTCTCTCTGTTCACTGCAACTCATGTAATCTTTCATTTCATTAACAATTGTAATGGTAATTAGAAAACTGCTTCTCAGTTTAATTCATAGAAATATACGATTCCATACAGGCTGAGTAATGATTGCAAAACTGCCATAAATTCAGAAGAGAGCTTTGCTTGAATAAAGATCACAGGACGAGTCTAATAAATTATGTAAGTGTAAAACATAATGGATTGGATTCTACTTACATCCTGGTGCTCTGGTAATACCATCAAACAAAGTAAAGATTTTTACTGTATATGCTGTTTCCCATAAATTAGCAATCTTGTCTAATACATACAGCTTTTCCTCCACATTATTTTTTTTTTTCCCCTGAGAAGTAAAGTTCATGTATATTGGATTTCATTTCAACTGACTCCTTATGTCTGTGCTTTTTGGAGATCTCAAAATAGTGTTGCAACAAATTATAATTTCATGAGCTTTTTATACTCTCTGTCATTAACTAACTGATTTTGGAAACAAATATTTACAAGTTCCATTTGGTTTTCATATGCTTGCCTGGGAAATGGGGCAGCTGGGAGCAGGCTGCTGCCAGGACCACTCGTGCTGTCCAGGAATGGTCCCCTTCTGCTCCACACCACAGCCCTGATAGGACATGGGGCTTGACCTTAACTAATTGCTGGAATTTTCTGTTTCCAAACACCACTTTCCCATGTATCCCACTTCCCAATGTATCTAACATTCTTCCTTTCACAGGGAAAAGCTTTCATAAAAATATGTCCCTAACCCATGAGTTTGTGTTGAGTAGCTGGAAAGTATAGACCTGAAAAAGAAATGCTAACATCTAGAATATTTTCTTGGCTCCCCTAAAATCCAGCCCAAATAGCAACTTATGAGAAAAGGAAAACAATAGTCTATACTGGATTCCTAGGAAACACAAGATGGGATAAACCATAAGTGATTGTCCCTTGAATTCTGGAAATATCAACAGTTTCCTAACCAAGAGGAGGTAATTCCTGTTGTTGTGGCAGATTTTGGTAAAGTAAGGGGCAAATATTTATCCTAGTATTCCAACAGTTGTTCACAAAACACATACTTGCAAGGCTTTTGGCATTTCATATCCAAGCATTTGATGTGCAGAAACAAGTACTTGCATAAATGAATTGGAACCGTAAATTTCCAACTCTGCCATTGGTACACACAAATGTAACTTGTCTGCACAATTTTGTAGTCATAAACATTTATATTGGCAAATTAAAGCTGGTCAGGAGGTAAATCCGACTAAAATACAAGTGCAGAAGTGGTGACCAATGCAACACGCTGTCTGGTTGACTGCACTTAATTTCCTTCGTGAGACTTTAGGCAGTTAAGGCAAATCCCACACCGAAAAGACACTTCTGTGCTCTGACTGGTGGAAAGCCGGAACACTAGTTCCAGCTTTTAAGAGGTCTGATATAAATCTCAATGAATCCGCCATGAATGAAATGAATTGCAGTCTCCAAAGTTCTCTTAGTTTGCTTTAAATTAAACCAGTACATATTGCTAAACTTTTTTTTTCTTTTATACCTAAGCATAAATGTTTTCTCTAAACGGTTTTAAGAACTTAAAAGAATATGTAACTTTATACCTCCTAAACCCCTTTCTGTAAGGAAAAGAACATAAGAGGTCTACAAAGATTAAGGACTCAATTTAAAAGTAATCAAATACTCATTTTTCCATGAATATTTAGACCACTGACTTGCCAGAAGTCACACCTGAATCTGACAGATTCCAGGCTTATTTTGCTTCAGCCAAGGACCACAAGGACGCAAATTCAGGGAGAGGGATTCACTGAAACAGTATTTTATATCTAGGAAAAGGCTATAGAGTTTTGAAACTAAGTCATATTGCAAAGCTGATTTTGCAATTTGTCGAATACAATGTCCTTAAGCAGTATTCAACTTGTTCTAGTTTACAACTGGAGGTTTTCCTTCTTTTTATCCCGAGACACTGTTTTAAGTAAAAATAAATCGCACAATGTAACTGGGTGAAATTTGAAATTTACTCATTTTTTAGCGCAATGAAAACTTCTTTTTAAAAAAAAAAAATATTCTCACCTTCTTTGCCAATGGGGGTTATTAGATCTTCATTTTCCGCGGTGTTCCTACACGTGTTGAAGTATTGCGTTGTCTCCAGCTGCTGGGAGCTCTTTTCTTCCTAACAAATGTCAAGAGCTGCTTTGCTAATTCTTCTCCTACGTGTCATCCTTCCTCATTTATTCTCCCAATGACAATAACATCTTTTCCAGAGACGCTTCCTCCCAAGCTGTCACCTTATTTATTTCTTCCTCTGTCTTGCCTTGAGGAACATGATAAGCATGAGGACAGTGCAGAGGGTTTCTCCCATTTGTTTAGATTTGTTTAATCCACTTGGAACAGTTGTGTAGATCCGGCCAAAGCAGGTATAAATCTCTCTATTTATTTATTTTTTTAAAATAAAGCTATTTTTCTTAAGCATACATGTAACAATATAATGATTGAATAAAGTTATTTTGTGACTATAGGGTCCTTTACGACATCCCAGTCTGACCTCTAAATAGCACAGCCAAAAGTTTTCACCAGTTCCACCACCATGTCCATCACGCTGTTGGGCTACACCTGGTCTTTACTGAAAGGGCCTGACACTGACTTAGAGAATTCAAGTAATAAGAAACCTTTAACATCCCCCAAAAAATTAACAACTAACTAATGCTGCTGTTGAGATTGCATACCTTTAAATTCCCCTCTTCCAAAATGTTTTCAGCTTCTTGTAGAGTTTTCTGGAAGTATTGGCTTTTGTCAGATTTTTCCACAAAGTTTGTGTTAGGGTGAACACCTATTCTCTTTCTAGATTTCTTCCTGTAAGAATTTCTACTGTTATGAAAGTTTCTGCTGCTGATGTTTTTAATCTTTTTTATTCCTATGTTCTCTCTCAGGAGGAAACATCCTTGTTCTCTGGCCTGCTTCTCCCTTGCACGCTCACCTTTCTTTAAATAAACATTTGCTAATCACTTCTTCTTTCATTGGTGTCTGAGATGGCTATTATAAAAATAATGAATACCCTAAATGCAAGAAAATAAAAATTAATGCACACAGTTTTCGTCAAAGGTCGTGAAGGATCCAGTGAAAGTTGATGGGAGATGGGTGTATAATTTAACTACCTTGAAAATCCTGGCCACAGGCAATATTATTATCTATTAAGATGCAGTAGCATGAGTCAGAGTCTTTCAACCACACAGGAAGATTTCTTTTACTAAGGGAAAGAACACACTAAAAAAAGCAACCGGTGAAAGGTAAAAAAGAAGAAAGGATCTCAAATCTTATCTTGGTGTATATGAGCTCAGAGACAGCAAAAGCTCTGAAGATACAATGATTTGTACTAGATGAGAAATAACTCAGGTTAACGAAACATCAAAAAGAAAAAAAAGGAAGAAGGTATGGACTTCACAATATTCAAATAGATGATACTTTTAAAAGAAACAAAATTTATCTAGTACAAGGAAAGGATATGAATACAATTAGGAGGACACGGCGATTGGAGGAACAGAAAGAGAATGGCAAAAGGAAAATATGACGAAGGGTGAGAATAAATATCTGGATGTATTCTACACTGATGTGCACAGGTTTATCGTATGTTCTTATCTCCTCCATTAGTACTAGAAATACTGCCAAATCTCCAGAAACGTTAATTAAATAATTGTTCACTCAAAGTGCTGCCTTCTAAGAAAGGTGTTGTTTTGCACATGTTGGAACCAGTTTTTTGCCATTAAGTTTTTCAATTTTTCGCATGCAAAATTTTTTTTTCAAGAAATGTTTGCCACTGTGTCATGCAATCAAAGATCGTACCAGGTAACAAAGTATTTCTTTAAACCCTTGGCGTGTGTTTTGTATGCTAACTGGTGATTCAGCTTGAACGTGCTGGTGATGACTACATTGCAACAGTGCCATTAACTGCCTCAGAGTGTCCCTATGAAGTTTTTGTTTGGCTTCATCAGGTAAATGAGGGGGCTGAACTGTTTGATATCAGCTTCACTTGCACCTCTTCATTTATGTTGCTGCCTCAAGAAGTCTCAAGACAGTAGAATGCCTTGAGGTGCACATTATCTAAACTTGTTCCTCTGAAGCATTAATTCATAGTTCTCACAGAGGTGCTGAACAGGCGGGGTTTTTCCCTGTAAAATAAATAGTGTGCCATGAAAAGGTATTTTCACACTGCATGGAAAAGTCACCTGATGTTGTGAAGTGCTACTGCAAGGACTGAGAAGACATTTCAAAGTCTATCTCACTTGTGAAAACATAAGGAAAATTAATCTGCTGAGTATTACAGATCAACTTTTAAAAGGGAATTCCTGATGTTTCTGCTCACAGATCAGGTTGTCCTAAACAGAGATCCAAGATTCAAAACCTGTTCCCCAGTGTTGCATCCTACCTCCACGTCCTGTCTAAGGTATTAAATGGAGTTCTGGCTTATGGAAAAAAAAATAATCTAGATGTTTTCTACTTGTTTGAAAAACATTTTCCATGGTAGCTGTGAAAAATATATATTTGTAGTTATAATGGGTTTACATTTGTTATACACAGATAGTTTTATTTCTCTCATTCCAGGAAGCAAGATCTGTTTCAGTTTGCAAGAAGAGTCTAACTGCTTGCATGCACCTAGCAAAAACTTAAAAGAAGATCAGTATTTCATTCATTCTCCCCAAAATAGTACCCGAGTCCTGCCTAACCAGTCTAGAAGACAGGTTGCAAAGTCAAGGACCCTTCAAGGACATCCTGAAACTAACTTTATGTGATTGAAAGGGTTTACTTAGTTGCCCAGCTGGTTCGCAATCACTGTCTTTCAAGGACTGTCATTCCATGAAGGTTCAGCAATAAAAGATCTCCTTCTCTGGGACTCCAAAATGTTTTGTTCTGGTCCATACCAAGAATCAGTGGAGATCTAAGCCTTTTCTTAAAGAAAAAGAAAAAAAAATTCCAACCACAAAACCATATATAAACAAGCCACTCTATTTACTAAAAAACATAAATCCATTTTTCTTTTATAGTTATGTTGAAAACAGTCAGTTACCCATATTCAGCTAGAGAATTCAAGCAGCATCTATTTCGCTTATCTATCCATTTACCAATGTTTAACAATTGACATCTATTTGGAAAAAAAAAAAAAAAGCCTTAAAATTGGGATGGTGTGTAAGTACTTCAGCAGAACGGTCGATGACATCATTATAGCAATATTTGAAATGTGCCCTTATCCATACAGGAATTTCCCCAAAACAACATTTTGTGGGGAAATTTCAAGTCACTGCTGTAATTTTCCAGCAATGGGTGAATTACCCCGTACCTCGGGATAGAGGTTTGCCTTGCGCAGGCTGTCAGCCTGCAGATTTTGTGAGGGCAATTCTAATGTCACATTTACAAAATAAAGTCAACGCAATCTTCACATTTTGAGGTAAGGAGAGAGATTTTTAGTGCCTTTTAAACAACTGGGGAAGGTGAGAAACAGACGCAATCACAGGAGTATGAAGTGCTGAAATATACAATTAGAAGAGGTGTCTAAAAACTTAATTGAACAATGACATGCTGTCGCCAGCAGCTTAAATGCAATCCCGTAATGACATTTGCTATAAACCATGTCAAAATGAAAAATAGGTGTAAGCTGACGTGTGGAACGTCTGAGATTTCTGTGCTGCTGATGGATATTCCTACAGAAGCAAAACAACTGACAGGAACATAAACTTCAGCGGTGATTACCCTGTAATTAAATGGAAGCAATAAAGGATCAAGGCAGTAAAATGTGGAACAGGACCTATGAAATATGAACAAATGTTGACTCAGTAATTCTGCTGAAAGGGTCCAAGGTTTAGGCATAACAATAATAGTCAACTGGTTGTCTCCGGTGCCGGATTAGTGTGCATTCTGTAAAACAAAGCAGTCAATTCCTATTTCCCCCATGTTTTTGCCCCTTACTGCGTCACATCACATACAGGTTTATAGCTCCTCAGTAATGGTGAAGGACCTTGGTAGTGCTTTTCCTAACATAACACAACGGATCTCACCATCCCCACCGTACTTTCCTGGACTTTCTCCGATTGTCACTGGGAACACATATGTGCTTTTCCTCCGGCTGTCAGACTCCAGCCTAATTTTCGGTTTAATAGATGGCACATTATTTTAGGAGAGCACTCTCTGGTCTATTTTGGTGCAATCAGCACAGTCGACCAAATGCTGAGTTGTCAGCTCAGGAGCCCCGGACAAAAAGTATTTCTTCTCTCCCACACCCTTTGTGTTGCATGAGTTTTATTTCAAACAGATCTGAATAGAGATATAAAAAAATTTAATGATGAAACCCAAAATACGATCCCGTCTGGTTCAAATGCTTCAAGGTTTGAACATGAGCTATTGAATGTTTCCTACTGTTTATTAGTAGATAATAGTAAATGGAATTTGTTAAATAACTTCAAGTAACAGTCTTAGAAAAAAATTAGCTTTTCTTTCATCAAATACATTTTCTATTATTTACCAGCTTGTAGAGTTAATTCTAATAAGCTGAAAGCAAGTAATACTAACAGTAAATAATTTGCCCTAAATTCTGTATTGAATGCAGCAGACCCTTACTAATCCATATTTTGCTAATCCTCACACTTTACAACTCACACAAAAGAGTCTCCCCCTTCGCCCCCTGCCTCTTCGCGAAGATTTAATATCATAATATTTCAGTGACTTCTCAGACTGTTAGAATCTCATTATTTATACAGCATAAGTAATTAAACCAGACCCTCTTTTTGAAATTAAATGAGCCGTGTATTTCCGAGCTAGTTACCTTAGTTATAACTGCGCCAAAAGCCGATCATCTCTTACATGCAATTAAAGCGGTCGCTGACCTCTTGCAGTGAGGCTTCAAAATTAGGAAAGTCACCTGGGCAAGGACAGACTGTCTGGGATGCAACACGGACAGCTTATCTGTCAGCAGTATGGTGCTTAGACCTTTTCCCCCCCTGTTTTCTTGGAAGCCAAAAGTCACCGGTTTTGGTGACTATGTGTCCAGGTAGTTCTGATGCTCACTCAGCCACTCACTGTCACACACATTGGGACCACTGTCACATGCCTGCACCCAGTGGTACTTGTGGAAACCTCAAATTTATTAGTAAGCAAATACTTTTCCCCTTGCTCTTACTTCCCAGTGGCGAGTCCACAAACGAACAGTGGGTTGAGCCAAAGCTGACGTGGAGATTGATCCCAAGTAGCTGCATGGTCCTCACGTGGCCCAGGAGACACAAACCCCTTTTCAAGGGCTGGCTGCTGTGAAGGCAACTCAGAAAGAGGGGTCTGCCTGTGATTGCTGGTGTCTCGGGTAATTTGCTAAAATAATAGATTTAATTTATCAGTAACACCATTTCCATGTATATTTTTCAAAGGTTAAAAAGACGAGGATACGACATAATGAAGCCCTTTGGCCAGAAGGGCAGTACACCTGGCAGTACACAAGCCGAGTGTTTTGTTGTGCGGGGAAAGTTCGATAATTTAGATGCATGACTTGTTTTAAACCTCATAGAGTAATATTTGTTCTGAGTTACCTGAATAAATCTCTGTTTAATCCCTTGGTGATGACAGTCAGAATTTCTCAACTCTAAGCTTTATGCGTTAACACTTAACATTTGGAAATCATGATTAGCAACACAGACAGTTGGAGGGGCAGAACCAAACCATAGACTGGGCTTGTGGAAAGCTGTTTGTAGCAAAGACAGCTAAATAAATAAAACATGCTTCCTTCACCACTCTTAGTGCAGCCACTTGGGCTGGGTATTCGGTGCCAAAAAATGCTTATAAAATAAAAATATCTGTCCTAAAGGTGTTTAACGTCTCACAGCCAGCACTCATCAGTATACAGGATTGGGCTTTAGCTGTGAATATCGAAGGTAGGAATATGCTTTACTTGTGCAGACAAAACTCTAAATGAATTCAGTTTGGGTTACGTGCACGTAATTACAACGGCTTGGTCTCTTTATGTATGTGTTAGCTGAAAACAAATGAGATTTGTTTGATGTTTCACATTGCACCATGGATAAAAGATCTGTAACAAATAGCAAACCTATTGCTTTGATCCTGTGTTGAAACACAGGAATGTGGACGAAGGTCTCAATCCAATTCTCAGACACAAGAAAACACTTCTGATCATAGCACTGGCTGAAGGAGGGGTATATATCTTGGGTTTTTAATTAAAAAAAAAAGAAGAGAAGAATCCATTTTTTCTTGTCTTAAGTAATTACTTTCTTGCATCGTGATCAGCAGGGCACATTCTGCTGTCAAGAAAGCAACTCTATAAACCACCACACAGAACTCAAACTCAGAATAACAGAACACAGTGGCTGCTCCATGTAGAGGCCAGGAAAAAAAACCACCTCACCTGTCTGTTGTGGATGATGCATTGCAATTAATCAGATAAACAGTGATACATTTACGATTCAACAGAACAAAAATATAGGTTGAGGTTTTAATTAACCATTTGGATGGAATCATTGGTCTTTGCAGTAATGGCTGCACACCTTAGAAAGCAGAGACTAACAAAAATCAGCTTATAAAAAGTGTAGAAACTTTAGCACAGCAAAGAGTATAGATAGAAAAAACCACAAACAAACAAATGCAAAAATCCTGTTAACTTTTTTTTTTCAATTAAAACAGGATTAAGCTTGAGAGTGCTTAAATTGTCACTTATCGAGAAGTGGGAAAAACATGCTAAAGAGCAAAAAGGACATCAGAAAAAGATTGCTGGACTACTACAATGTAGCTTTAGAAATAATATCTAAGTTAATGTACAAAGCAATTAGAGAATGCTCGTTTTCATTACCTTCAGTTTATTTCAGCACTCATATAAGATACCAAAATACATCCAAGATAGAATAATCCAATTATTCTGGGAGATCAATGGAAACTTTCTCCGTGAGAGAGCTAATTGTTTTAGCCACCTTTGCCTTCTGGATACTCAAATTAAGTCCAAGAAGTTTAACACCAAAATAGATATTTTTGATTGTAAAGATCCCTGGTGAAAGGGAGAAAGTTTCAAAGAAATTAACAGACTGTATTAACCTTTAAGTTCAAATGAGACTGCTAGTGATAAGGGCTGGAAATCAGACTCCTATGGAGGTGTGTCATGAATAACGTCTACCAAGATTTCAATTTATCTTCATTTATCTTCTCTTTTTTCTTCCTCCATTCCTAAGAAAGTATACTTCGTATCGCCTGAAGAAGCAAGAAGTATCAACATAGTGAAACAATAATATTTTTTCTGGGCTGGACTAGTTACGTATGTGAAAATATGACATTTAACTGTTAGAACAATTGTCATGTTCAGGACAATATCATGCAAATGAAGATTACAGTTATTCAAAAGTTTATTTCAAGACTAATGGCAGAGGAGAGTGTTTCCACATGAGCATCACATAGTGCTGAAACAAATGGCGAATTTTCTTCAGGAAGGTCTGGGACTGTGGTTCCAAATTCATACTGAAATGAGCAAAACCTTCAGTTCACTCAGATGGGACTTGAGGAAGCTCTTCAGCTTTCCTTCTCGGTGTGTACTTTTGTGCACCTTCGGTCTCCTGAAAAGTGCTTCATTCTGTTCTTCTCTACTTCAATATGTAGCCAATGAATAGGAAGCAAAAAGAGTGTGACATTGTGAGGGTTTGGTTGTCTTTTAAAATGAGCACAATCATTTTTATATCAATATTGTCTTCTGAGTCTCATACCTAGCTGCCCCATAAACTAAGAAATAAATCCACATGAGCAAATACTTCCTGATCTATCATGAATAAAAGTCATAGAGTACAGGATTATGGAGAACAATATAAAAAAAATATAGGAAAGAAACTATGAGCATTTATATAAGCACAGCCCAGCACTTTAGGATCTTCAACAAACTATATTTTGCCTTTCCTAGATAACTTCTCTGTGCAGTGCTTCAACAGATCCATTCTCCAATGGAAGAGGCCAAGTCATCAGGTAGCGTGAAAAAGTACGAATTCCAATTTTGTTGAAATGAAAATGCAACATACACCATATGCAAAGGCTGCTTTAGGATCGAGTGCATATAGAGCAGAAACATTTGTTCAGGATTCTCCGGGAATACTTTGTAACAGCAAAGGATCAAGTTATTCTTTATGACAGAAGTTACTCAGCTGTTCCATCGGTCTTTTATAGGCACATTTTTTTCAATTATTTGGTCACTGAAAACATAGAAATATTTTCTCTTTGCAGTGCCGTGCCAGTTCGTGTTTATTCCTTCTGATATTTTATTTTCAAAAAAACCCCCTGCAAAGCTCTCATCAAAAAAGTCAAAATGCATGATTAATTACAAATCAAGAGTATTTTGAAAGCAGGAAAGAAAGTAAACAGCTCTGGTAAAGTGAACAAATGGGATTACGAACTAAATTGCCATCATTAGCATTATGAGTCCTATAATTAGTTATTAGAATAACAATACATATCTAATATTAATATGAGATAACACAAGTGTTATTACAGGGACAGGAAAAGAAAAGAAACTTGGAAAAGTTGTAGCTAAGGATAGTGGAAGTCTGACTTCCTGCTAATATCCAGGTTTGACTTGCAAGACTCTTTTGGAGACAAATTCTGAATTTTGTGGACATAATTCTGATTTACCAGGTTTTAAAGCAGAAATGGATCTCAGTGATGTCTCCATGTTACAGCATTCTGTATTATGAAGAGGATCTTCCACTTCCATAGTTACCTTTCACACAGTCTTAAGGGTGTTGCTAATGCTGAAGTATTCAGTGCCTGATCTAATTCCCATTGAAACCAACAGAAGGGTTACAAGGTTTATTTGCTTACTTTGCTTTAATTAACTGAAATTAATGAGGATGAATCATCTGTATCTTATTGCCTATGACAACTGATAGCTCCTGCATGCCATTTTCCCTGTGCTGGCTTTGCTGTAGAGATGTACTAATGTCAGATCTCTGAACAGGATTCTGCCACCAAACAACAGTCCTAACTCATCAGCACACCTACAGCTACCAGAAAATAGGCGTACAGAAGACCCCAAGAGAAATTTTGGATGCATTGAAGCCTTCTAATGCAGCTGCCCTGTACAATTTCAGATACCTTGTGTTTTCTGCGTTCACAGAGTGAGAAATCTCTCCCGTCTCACAACACATGATTTTCTGGTTTATGAGTCCAGACCAGGCTTTATGGTGGGATTTGGGCTCTAAAATCTTCCTGCATATAAAGAGAAGAAGATTTTTAGAACGATGTGTGTATTGAAGACTGGCATATTTGGCTCTGAATAAGACTAAGAGCAAGTGGAATGGCCATTTGTTATTGAAAATGGCATTGATCTCCTTAATTCCCAGTAAGTATAATGCAGGTGAGAGCGTTCAAGTGATAAATAAACCTGTATAAAAGGTAAAACAGTGCTTTTCCACAGTTCTTCTAATAAGTTCTGGCTTATACAAGCATAAGATCTGTTACCACACACACGCTACATAGGACTCAGCAAGGGTAAATTATGGTGAGTTGTTAGGTTACACAAAGCCAAAACTAAGCCCGAAAAATAAACATTGATATAACTAATAGAAAACTAAATTCCGTAGTAAGAACCGTTGTTTTTTCCCCTCTTAACTGTAAGAGTTAACTCTAAAATCTAATTGAAACAGTTGTATGGCTATTTCCATTTAAATGGCTGTTATACGGTCAAATATACATTAAGAAGAAAAATGTTAATTGCTGATGTGCTGAATATACTATGTGGGTAACATTTAATTGCATAAAGATATAATTTTGAATGATTGCTATTTTTCTACCTTCCTAAAACGAGTCTACCAACAAAATAATAGATGGTGTAAGCAAAACTGGAGTTCAAAGACCTAATTTCTAATGCAGGGAGGCATTAAGCATATGCTTAACTTTGACCAAATGTGTAAAGCTATTAACTGCTAGGACCATAAAGAAGTGCTTAAAGCTAAATGGGTGCTTAGGTTATTCACACAGGGTTGCTTTCTTGAATCTTACTCCCCTACCAGTATTAGCACTCCCTTTAGCAGCCAGTCCCATTGAGATCAGTGGTACTGATCACCAAAAAAAAACCCCAAAACTGTTATTACACATATTCTGATGTGTATATACGGGTTTGTTACTGCAGTGAACTTTTTTTTTAGCCACTAATAAAAGTAAGCAGTGAAAAACAGGGGTTAGCTATGTATTTACTGTGCCAGATAGGTAAAGGCAGGCAGGCAGCTAGCTCAATACTTGCGCCTGTAATTAATTGTGAATGCAAATGAGAAGCTGCCTTTAAAAAATCAGGACTCACGTTTCTGGGGGCTCTCAGAAAGTAGGTAGCCTGGGCAGTAAGCTGATGTAAAATTGCTTTATTTTTTTCACAAGAATAAACATATAGGAAATCCAGCCTGAAAAGAATAATTTTCAGCATAAAAACTTCTCTATCAACATGGATTGGGGAGAACACTAGAAAGTCTCAGTGTCATACGCAACAGACATATCGCAGCTACTCATGATTATAAATAATAAATGGGCTACTCCTCTAAACCAGCTTTGAAAGAATAATGAAGAAGATATGCTTGTTATTTTCGCTTATTCTTTACTAATTGAAGGATGTGGTTTATTTGTGTTAATTAGGTACTCTCTAAGCATCTCAAAATCAGACCTTGAATTGTGTGTTATGCCATACTTTGATTACCCCTACACCACAGACCAAAGTCTTCCCATTGACTTTCACTTGTTTTGCACAAACCCAGAATCAATTCCAGTTTGTCAGTATCAGACAAACCATGTCTTGTCGGGCGAACTAGAAAATCAAGATAAAGTGTAACAACTTTAGCAAGTTTTGAGACATGTAGTAATTTTAGTGAATACACTGTATTGGCATTAAATTATTCTTTGGCACTTAGGAATTTTAGTTAAAAATTCCCCGTAGAGGTATTAATTATGTAGGGTTCCCCTTCTTTGTTTTCAAAACCAAGCCATGCAGCAGCCATATGACTTCCTAACACCAAAGACTCCTCTCTAAAAATATGTTCCCTCGCCCCCCACGCAAAATAAGGCTATTGCCTGGATTTCATGCATTTCATGTTCTCTGTAATTGTTTCAGTGATTGCTTCAGTCTGTGCTTGGAGAATAGGTAAACAGTTCAAAAGATGAAAAGAAGGAGTATAACTGTAAAATGCTATCTTAAATTTTGCATTACATACATCACCCTACTTGGATTTATTGCTAACTACTTAAGTACATAACCACAAAATCTCCAACCCTGTATTAAAAGTCAGTAGAGATGTGATTGCCCTGATTCTTTCCCCTCTCACTCTTGAGCTCAGTCTCATTTGCCAGCTGGCCAGCCCTCCCTTCCTCCTTGTTTTTCCAATGAACAAAGTGTTTAAAAACCCCAAACCAAACAAACCGAAGAGGCATTGACATAAAAATGACAAACACTCGGGATCATAGCAAAAGCGATGCGAAGCAACAGCTGTCCTGCTCAGGCTGGCTCTCCCGCGTCCATCTGCGACCTCAACCAGCTGCAGAGGGGAAAGATACTGCAGAAAACAAAGCTGCAGAAGCAAGGGCCACGCAGCTGGGTTTCTAAAGGAGAAACGCTCCTATTTCCCAGCACAAAAAACACCCACCGAGAGGAGGAGTATTTCCCTTTCAGACCACTCTTGTGCCATAGGGTATTTTCTATATACCATAAGGTGAGCAAACTTCTAGCGAGGACTGAGCCGCCTCATCCTAGGTCACACACCACGCGCTAATCTAACCCGAGGATTATCAAAATCAATTAAAAGATTCTATAGGGTGAAAGTCCTTCAAAACAAGTTTTCTTGAAGGGAAAACTAACCCTGAAACCTTCAGCAAGTTGGGCAAGTTCGGAAATTGAATTATTAGGTGATGGCATGCAAATAATCTTCCCCAGCACTTTGCATTTCCAAACTCCTATGAAATGTGTAGCCAAGGCTGCAACCTGATATAATATACAACTTTTTTTCAAGAATAAATATTTGCTTGGAGTCCAGGAAAATCTGCATAATCGAGCTCAGGATAATTTGCTTGGGCGCCTGGCAAACCTGCCTGAATTCAGATCTCTCATCAATTTTGGGAAGGGCTTCTGAAAAGAACAGAAAAAACATGTTTTGCCTCAAACAAATCCTCATACAGATTGTCTAGTTATCTGGAAATATACTTAGCACTTGAACCCTCCTGTGAAGTATTTGGTACTATTCTTTTTCACTGAAGTCTTTATTATAGCAGACATTCACGGTTTTAACAGAAATGACTTTAACTGAGATTTATTGGCCATTCTTCCTCTACACAAACACTTTTTAATTTAAAAGAACATGTTTCTTATAGTTAGGTTTCAATTCAAGTGCTTTTACTTAGCGAAAACCCCTTGAAATGCAGTTGTACTCCTCACTTAAGGAGAACTTATTCATGTGAGTAATGGCAGTAGGTCTAAGTCCATAATCCTAAATAAAAGGTTAACTCTTGCAACAAATTACAGAGTGGCTGTTTGGCTAGTTCTGCTTTTCTAAAGCAATTTCCCAAGATATATTTACTTCTCATATGCATTAGTCCCCAAGATATAACTTTTCTCTTTTATTGGAAGTTTTATTTAAATAAGAGTGAGACGTGAATACTTGGAAGGCACATGTTTCTGAGATATTTCTCTTGCAGGTTGGAGATGATTCACTGGAAAGAAATTTTTTGATGTCCTGCCAGAATACAAAATGCTAGGTCCTTACATGGTGCAAATGAAAGGAACTCCACTTTCTTCTGTACACATTTATAGCAGCGGTCTGGCTTCCATTTGCTTTTGTAGATATCGTTCACCCAACTGTCTTCGTTTTGAACGGTCTTTGCTCAAAGAACAAAAATAGCAGCTGTAACACCTGACACTGGACAGAGAAAATTTTTGAATTATGGAAATGTAGGTAGGAAAAAATTCCGATGATGTTTGAGCTAATCGCGACTGAGGTCTTTATATAAATGGACCATAAGGCGAATATTTTAGAAATGGCCTTAGATTCAGAATGGTTTTTCTTCAGTGAAGTTTACTTTTAAAGACCATTTTGGAGAGATAGATTATTTTGTTGGCTTGCATTGTAACACTTTTGTAATATACATTTTATGTGATCCAGGTGCTACAAACATGATTTAAATATCATGACATTTATTATTAAAATATACTGTCATTTGCTACCTGACAAAGTGATGCTAACTCATGAATAAAGTATCCTGGCGAGCTATGGAACTAAGACATCCCCAAAATGATAACTAATTCCTACGCAATGAGAGCTTAAAAAGTAGTACTAAATAGTAACATGTTATTAAGCATATATTTTATTCCTTACAGATGGCATTAAATGTTTATTTCCCAGCTAAAACATAAGGCAAATAAGTATCCCAATTACAGATGAAAAGCGAAGGCATGCATCCCTTTGCATCTCTACAGCAACGGGTTTGCCCATGTTTATAACAAACGAATGGTTTTTATCTCAAGGAATTGAAGATTAAATCTGATATATAACAGTGAAATAAATAATACAAGCATCTTATGACTGCTTACAGGATAAGGTCTTAACTGTTGTCTGCATAAGATTGATAGCAAGGAGTTATTTAGACTATCAGTGGATAAGAATAGAAGACTATATATTCAAACTGTAAAACTGCAATTTAGCACTTTTTTTTTCAGTCGTGTTTGTCACAAAACTTCAGCAAGCACAATGGAATATATCTGTATTTTCACTTTAATCTTAAAGAAAGATATGTTCAAATGTATCTGGGTATGTATGTATCTTCCACACATCTTCTTAATGTATTCTCTTCAGTGGTAAGAAGTATATGGAGTATTCAGCCTTAACAGCATGTATTCTTCCAGAAATGATTCTATTGAGATTGGGTTCCTCCATCTCCGTGTTTATCTACATATTTTGTTATTGAGTATTTTCTTTTTCCCCTTTGTGACTTTTTGTCTGAAAGTAATTGCTGAATTTTCTCATCAGAAATGTGTATGTCCCTCTAAAAGGAATCAAGTGCCTTTCTACTGTATGCCAATGCCATTGACAGTCTTATCTGTAATCTGAAATGGTTTGGTTTACTTCTTTGTCACTGGATATCTTCTTTTACAGCCTCAAATTCTCTTTTTAAATACATTCTCAGGTGCAGAAGGAAGACAAGATCCTCCTGTTGTATGTGGCAACAAATGCCTTAAAATTTTTCCATTGTGAGAACAAATAATCAACTTAGAATTTGCCTAGAGTATTAATTCAATCCAGGAAGCATGACATATTCATCCCACTGCTGAACAACAGCCGTATTTATTTATGGTAGTTTGTTAGATATAGATTCAGACTTGCAGGTTAACATTCAAAGAATAGAACAATTCTTATTCCTACAGCTCGAATTTTTAGAATTAGACTAGTGCTGTGAGTGATGTACGACGAGAACTCAATTGTCAGGAGTGCACAAGAGAATAACTTTACGTCATTATCAGTTATTTTTATACCACTTGATTTCTTTACATAAAGTATAAAAATTTGGTACTTCGTGCATTCATGTTTCTGCATTTAGTGCTAGAAAGGGTAAAAGAGGAAAAAAAAGAAAAAAAATCAGGGTAGTGAGCAGTGGGCTGTTTCACTCCCAACTAAATGGCCATTTTCATGGAAAGATTAATTTAGGAGATATTTCATAATTTCTGCCAAGTGTGCTATTGGCATTGGCTTGTCTGAGGCCCAGAAGCTCACCTTCCAAGTTCTTCAGAACGACTCAAAGAACCAGTGCTCTTTGCTGGTTTAAAACAAAACCCCAAACCAACACGAGCCTCCTTGTATCTCTTGAGCTGTGTTTCCTGCCTATATCCTAATACCAGAATTAGCATTATTATTGCCTATTTATGCTTATAGGCATATAAGCTTAGATAATATGTACCTGGAGATAAATTTGGCTGCGTATTGCCTAATGCTGTAAGACCTGCAATATGGAGGATGAGGAATAATTGAAGATAAAATCCTCAGCGGTGAAATACCTTATGATGTTGCAGGTGCACCGAGTATAATAATATGGTCTGGAGAGGAATTTACAGTATGGGAAATTAGATGCCAGCTGAATTTTGACTGCATACCTGTGCGTAGTAAATAATCGTGAATGTTGAAATATTGTGTACGCTTTATGAATATATAAATATGCATTAGCACTTGATATGCAGGAAGGGTATGTGTCAATGGAGGAAGGCTTACTCAGAGAGGGGCTATGAATATGCAGCAGCTGAACTTTACTCCTTTACTGAAGTTTGTAGTTCAGCATTTTTATTTTTATTTTTACATTTTCTGTTGTGAAAAAGCAGCTGGCGACAGTATCAGCAGTTACCGTCGAAGCCTCTTGCCCTAGATTTCATAGCAGGGCACAGATGAGGCTGTATCTTTTCCATACTTAACAGGCCAGGGCTGAGAGACTTTGGTGTATCACAGTGCTGCTGGTGTGACGTGCTGTGCACCGCATTCCTTCCTTAGTGGCCTGGAGCTTTTCTCTATGCCAGAATTTACTGTATGGGAAGCATTTTATACTCCCTTCTTTTGCAGTCCCTGCCGGCACAGCCACCTGTACTCCTCTACCCTGCATCACGCAGCAGGGGTCATAAATATTTCATTCTACACAAAATAGCCACTTGCTACTACCAACTACTACCATCGGGGCCATCCCAAGCACAAACACAGGTTTGGTGGAGAATGGATTGAGAGCAGCACTGAGGAGGACTTGGGGGTGTTGGTGGCTGAGAAGCTCAAGATGAGCTGGCAATGTGCGCTCGCAGTCCAGAAAGCCAACTGCATCCTGGGCTGCATCCCCATCAGCGTGGCCAGCAGGGCAAGGGGGGGATCCTGCTCCTCTGCTCCACTCTGGTGAGACCCCCCTGCAGTGCTGCCTACAGCTCTGGGGACCCCAACACAAGAAGGACATGGACATGTTGGAGGGAGTCCAGAGGAGGGACACGATGATCAGAGGGCTGGAGCACCTCTGCGTGAGGGCAGGCTGAGAGAGTTGGGGTTGCTCAGCCTGGAGAAGGGAAGGCACCAGGGAGACCTTAGAGCCCCTTCCAGTCCCTAAAGGGGCTACAGGCAAGCTGGGGAGGGACTCTGGATCAGGGAGTGGAGAGACAGAATGAGGGGGAACGGTTTCAAACTGAAAGAGGGGAGATTTAGATTAGATATCCGGAAGAAATTCTTTATTGTGAGGGTGGTGAGACCCTGTCCCAGGTTGCTCAGGGAAGCTGTGTCTGCCCCATCCCTGGAGGGGTTCAAGGCCAGGCTGGATGGGGCTTGGAGCAACCTGGTCTGGTGGGAGGTGTCCCTGCCCAGGGCAGGGGGGTGGAACTAGATGGTCTTTGAGGTCCCTTCCAACTCTAACCATTCTATAATTCTATGATCTATAAAAAAAGCATGGCTATATTGCATGGTCATACAAAGATAAGCAGAAGTAAAACAAATTAGGAAAGGAGACATCCATAACTATGGATTTACTTTGGGGATTTCATTTCAATGATTTTTTCAGGGTTTGGAGCTGCAGCCATCAGGAGCCTGACAGCATCCATCCAGCTCCCGTGCGGGGACGGAGATTCTGCCACCAACTGTGACGGGAGCAGATCGGGGCTCGGCTTTGCAGTTATTGCTGGGTAAGTCACAGAATCCAGTGGAGAGTCCCAGTATTTTCTCTTTATTTCTCAACTGTGTGTGAATAAGAAAACTGGAATCTGAATGACAGAAACTGATGGAAGAGAAAGATCATGGTTTATAGGGTACTAATTGTTCAAGGTTTACAGAAGCCCAGTTCTTACACTATCTCAGGAGTGAATTTCTACTCACGGAGACACAAATCACGCCATCTTCACATCCCTTTCCTATCAGTAGGGGTAAGGGAACTTCATTTTCATTGTCTTTGGTGTGACACCACCACTTAATCTCTCTCCTGCTAGCCAAGAAAAGACATGCATTTCTAATGTTCAAAATAAATCAGTGCTTACTTAAAAAAAAATCCAATTGAAAAAAGCATTTAAATGCTAAGTAGACACCTAATGGCACATAAACAGCATTATTTTATGTTGTAGACATTACTTTTAACTGGTGTGCACATCATTAGAGAATTTAATATAATATAAATAATGCAATTGCTTGATAAGCAGTGGAGAGAAAAAAAAACAGTGTTAAGTCGCACCAAGAGCTTTCTATGTATTCTGGGTCAACAAAAATGCAAAAAATACTTTTTGTCTTATGTTTTCTTCAACATGACCTTTAACTCAGCGTCATTCAGAATTGTAAGATCTAAATAGGTAAAGTTTTTTTTAATGTTTTTTTGTGTGGCTTATACAAATAAACAATTTACAATGTGTAAACCACTTTACAATGTGTAAAAAGTAAAGGGCCGTATGCTCAATTTAATATTTCTTTGCCAGGCATATCTGGAGTAGATGTCCCGTCTTGCCTCACTGTCACTTACGCAGGTGTCTTATAAGTGCCATTTAAAATGAAATACAAAATGGATATTTGCTCCCATGCGCTCTATTGTCTGAGAAAACAAAGAAGTAAAATCATTAAAACTTTTTAAAGGTATTTATGAACTCACTATTATTGAGAACTTAGTGTTATACTGTAGAAATTCTAATGGTGTGCTATGCTTAAATCACTTTAATTTACCATTTTAATAATTACAAAAGATACTGGCCATAAAGTAAAGTCATTTTAGATATACAAAGGAGTGTATAAAATGTTGTTCTCTCCCTCTGCAGAACTAATGAAAATTTATTTTATGTTTTTGGGTTTTGAATAAATGGTTATAAAATAAAAGCCTATAAAGTATAGGCACATAATTTAGGAAAGACAATGAAGTTCAGCCTTGCTCCTTTTCACATGAGCAATGATAGAATATAAACCACTAGGTTCTACAATTAGATATTTATTTTAATATAAACATATTAATATCAACAGGAAGAATTGCAAAGCCTTAAATTACAGAATCAGCACAAGATTTCCATTTCTCACATACTTGTGGTCTTTCATATTTGAGATGCCGAAGTTTAGTAAACCTTCAAAGAGAATGAGGCTGTTCATTAAAGATCTGTTCCAATGTCACCCTGTATGTACTATTTCTAAGCAGAACTTTTCTAAGGAGGAGAGCCTTTGAGCTGGCCATAGACCGCTGGTCGTGCTACACCGGGAGATGGGAGATGACTATCTGATTGATTTAAATGGTGAATAGCGAGTAAAAAAGGAGTGACCTGAAAGAACTGATGGGTTGAATGAGCTCATTAAACTGAGACAGTTGGACAAGTCACTTGATCTGAAACTTTTAAACGTAAGTGTGTGAATCTTTGTTTAGCCACATAAGTCAAATGTTCTCATTTCCAAATCTGTTTCAAGGGAAATTAAGCATTCAGTTATTTCTCACAATTTTGTCAATCTGGAGACAGATATGAATTACCTAATATCCTTACATTTTAATAGGCTTTGAAAATAGCCTTTCGTTTTAACATAAACCTAACTCAAATTTCATTCTGGGGATTAATTAAATCAGCATGAAGATTTAAAAAAAAAAAGCATAAGTGATTGTATTTAATAAATTGCAACTAGTATAGAAATAAGGTATAAAATAAGTAATCCTATGCTTTACACTTGCTTAATTTATATGAAATAGTGGCTTAAATTTACCTAAAATAACCAGGATTTAGGAAGCGTTTATATTATTTTGATTTAGCTTTTGTATTTGCTTCTTTTTTTAGCAATATTTCCTCACTTTATCAACTGCCTCAACACAGAAAAAAGTCCGTTAGTCATCAAATAGAAAAAATACAAGGAAGCTTGATCACCTGGAATAAATTGTGGCTATATGTGACATTTAGATATTTTTATTATTGAAATTACCTCCAAAAATACCTATTGCAGATAGCAACAATTAGTGATAATGATTATGCAGTTTAAATCTCAGCATTTCTTTCTATCCCCCCCTTTTTTTTTTCTCAGTGAATACTCATTACCCAGATAAGTAGCCCATTTCTGTTGCCGGGACTTTTTATATAAGGAATTGCAGGTGATGACTCAGAATTACCTGTTAGAATTAATTATATTAGGAATATATTTCTTGATATGTTCTAACGTAGTAATTTATCATATTTGAGTATAATATATGGATAATTCTCCAAGTAATGACAAAACAGCTTTCTGAGATGTATTTACGCGTGTTTGAACAGACCAATATATATTTCCTGCGTATTCTGGGGTTCAGAGAAATAACACTGTGGCTGATGTAGGAAGGCAGACACCGAAGTCTGAAAAAGCTTGCTGTATAATTAAGTGATAATAGTACTATCGCGCTGTTTTATGAGGCAGTAACACAGTCCCCAAGTGAATAAACTACGAAGCCGCAGGCTGCGCAGTTTATTCCAACGAGGGAACTGGTTCATTGCCAAGAGCGTTGCTACAACAGCACCGATAAATTAGAATGCTATAAATGTTTAATTAAATAGAATTTGGTGTGGATTCTTGCACGTGGCAGGGAAAATAATGTTGTAGTTTGAGAATGAAGAGAGAGAGCCAACAGAGACATTTGTGGGGTCACTGGTTTTGAGGCACGCCCGGTGATGCTGTCAGGTGAAATGGTCTCCTATGCAATACACCATCCTGTGAAATCAGGGGGGATTTTTGAGGTGCAAAGGGTACTAAAATGAGAAACACCGCATACAGTGTCAGTGCAGTGGGATACTGACGTTACCCTCAGTGCCACTATCTCATTCGAATTTTAGAGCTACGGGATTAAGGCTCAAAAAAGCCAAATGAGTTGCACAGCAAGAAGTTGATGCTTTGGTCCCTGGCCCAGCGTGAGGGCTGTGATCCCTATCATACCTTTCTCTGTAAAAGACACATGGAAAGATTTTTGGAAGATGTGCAGCCCACATCTTAGAAATCCTTGGAAAAGTTATCCGTGAAGCCCACCAAGACCTGGGTGAGCTCTAACAGGGCACTGGCATGGTTCCTGAGACAAATCTCCGTGACATTCAAACCTGACAGCCCTGCTGAGATTTCCAGATAAAGGCACTAATTTAATCTGAATATTTGGATGTAGTTGCCTACTTGCACTAGCAACTGGATGGAGGCCACCAATTCAGTTGGTATAAATGACCAAACGGCTGTCAAACTGTCATGGGTTTGGTCAAAAGCCAGCTTTCGAACAACGATCTAGAGAGGCAAGTCTGTGGGTGTGCAGTTATTGATCCCCTTAGACCTCTTGCTGTACCTCACCTCCATTGAAATGCACTCAGGGAATAAGTGTGGCATAATGACACCTACTTCTCTGGCAGATTAAATAAACTAATAAAAATGCTACTCCTGCCACAGAAACCAGTTTGGACTTTCATTTCCAATGCAAGTGCCAATAAGCACGTGCAAGCTAGACGCATCAAATGTCTTGTATCACATGGCCAGAAATGCTGCAGAAATGAAAGATTATGGTATGAAACAAAATCAACGACATCCAAAAAAAAAGTGTGGAAAATAAAATTTAAATAAAAATAGAAACATAGGCGCTTGAGAATTAAACAAGAATAACCTTTTACTTCTGTGTTCCCTTAACTGTGTGCTTCAGAAGACCAGGCTACGTGTTCTGCTTTGAAGCTCCAAGGCTGTGAAAGATTTGCAAGGGGAACACAAAATTAGCAATCAATGCAACTAATTAAGATGATTGGTTGGAATATTTTAGTATAAACCCCAGCATTTTTTAACTGAAGAGTTAATATGAAGCTACTGTTTTAAGATGGTAATTGAAAACAGAACAAACTATTTCCCAACTAGTCCTATTAACAACTTTTCTCATTGGGCTCCAGCAAACTTAACAAAGAAATGCCCTTAACATCATTTGAATTTATATATGCAGTAGACACTTTTTGATAAAGCTGGTCTGAAACTGGTACTTGGGAAGGTCTAATCCACAAAAGGATAAAATTAAGACCAAGATTTGGTCAAGGTCTTGCAGTAAAATTGAAAATAATTATAGGTTTCCCTGCAAAGAACACTTTGTTCAATGGGTAAACAGTGGTAGAAAGGAGCTAGATATTGTTGTTGTGATAGTATACGTATCTGCTTATAACTTATCCTTATGCTTGGTTTTTTTTTATTGCACACACTGTGATACAACATATTGTGGCTGAATGCTAACCCATATTCCCAAATTGTCAATAAGAAAGCAAAAAAAGGTCTATACAAAAACAAACGGCAAAAAGCAAGTGCAGAGAGGGATCAGCATTTCCAATGGCAGTCCTCTTTTAGTTCCTTTAGGCAGTATATTTGCACTAAATCCAATTTCCATAGTAGATAACAGGAGTGTAATAGTCACGGCAGCTGGATGAGGATCATCTTGAAATAGCACTAGCTAACTCCTAACAAAATGTGGGATTTTTTAGATGTGCTCTAGAGAGGCTGATCGATAGATCCTGCTAGATGTTCCTCCATTTTTGTTTCCCTGCTTCCTTCAAAAGGCCCATTGAGGCTAAAGGAGCAGCGAGACCACATCTTGAGTCACATCTCTTCGTGGAGGCCTCGTACCACTTTCCATTGGGTAATAACTGCATCAATGAAGTGAAGAGCAAACAGAAAAGACATTCAATACTGAAGACGATTAGGGTGTTCTAACATGACAGAATATCTTGGGTGGCTATTGCCAGACTTCTTCAGCAAGATACTCAGAGGGATTTGTAATACAGGCCAATTTCCTAATTTACTCTGCATTTCAACTTGCAGTTCCAACGCTCTCTTGGCACAGTGAATCAGTGCATATAATGAAAGGATAAAAGAACACTTGCTCCGTCTTATAAAATGATTATATAGTTTCTCAATGGAGAAAATGAGAGATCAAAGGCCACGGTTGGTTTTTTTGTGTGTTTTGGGGTTCTTTTCCTATAAAGGGACTAAATAATTGACAAGTCAAATGGAACCTCTAGCTGGTAATCTTTCCTAGACTCTGCAATCAAAACATTTTAAGTTAAGTTAGAACAGTGAAAACCAAAATAAACGTAACCACCTCTTATTTTATTCCATAGTTCTTGTGATTTCCAAACATAGGTTCAACTTTCAATTCTGCCCTTGTGTAGTTGAGCCTTTTCATCCCGGCCTTTTCAGTTGAGTTAATCAGTATTTTTTGTCAATGTTTTTTGTCCAATTTTCTACATTTTTTCTTTTGCTTAATTGGAACCAAAATAGTTTGGATTGCTGAACTGAATGGAAATAATTTTTGTCAATTCAGCATTATGCTATTGCCATGCTGCCACACTGAGAGATGTTAGAGTTCAACCATCTCATCCTTCCAGTTTTCTCTCTTGGCCAAGAAAATCTTTATCATTTTGTAGCTTCCCAAAAGATTTTTGCTTAGTTGCTGTTTTGAGGTGATACGTGCAATCTAGAAGCTGATAGAACAAGCTGATAGAACAAGCAAAGATGTAAATATTTTCCCGTTGGCTGATTCATTGAAATGGAAATGATTTATGCAAGAGCTTTGTGTTTTGACCATTATTTGTGTCAGGAACGAGGTGCAAAAGTAATTTAAAAGCAGGTGCTGTGTTTGTTTGTTTTACAATGTCTTTTTATCATTAGACTTATTTATATTCTGTATAACATTTCTGGCAAACAGAATATAAAAGTGCAATACAACAGATAACACCTCCCCCCCGCTAACTTTAAACATATCAGCTTCACAGAACTAAAATAATCCCCTCCATGGAAAGGGAGGGGGATGGGAATTGAAATTCACTCTTCTAAGCCCGTTTAGAACAGCAAAAAAAAAGTCATTTGGATAGTTCAGGTCCTAGCAAGTTCTATATCTAATACCCCAAAATTGGGTTGCTCCCACGCTGAGCTTTCACGTCTCAGCAGCCACACAACGCAACGAGGGCTACAGGATCCAGATGCTGCATCCCAGCTACACCAGGGTTCCTGTGCATCCTCACCCCTGGTGTCTCCATATGACCTGGACATTTTGGAGTCTACCACCTCCTTCTTGAGCACCTGCATTTCCCTATGGGCAAACACGGCTGAGCCTGGACAAAACATGTGGATAATGGAGAAACAAGGGTATTTTTCACCTGTGTTAGATACGGTAACAAAAATATGTATTACTGTGTTGAGAGGAAGATGATGGACAGAAGCCAGGAGCGTATGTGGGTAATCTTAACTTTTAGCTATTAATATACAGCACAGAAATTCCAAGCAGTGATTGAAAAAAAAAAAAACACCTGTAAGAAGTAGTCCTGTTGTGCTGGTACTGAGTCATGGGAGCGGAGAGAGTTTTGTGCTCTCGAGTGGTCCTTTTGCAGAGGAGTGATCATATGCCGCATTTTGCCTTGTTGAAAGCCTGAATCCGTACTGCAGTGCTGTGTGGTGTAGCCTGCTCCTCGGCAGAGAGGCATTCAGCCGAACTTGTTACAAATCATTCGAGTGGCTTTTCCAGCACATACACGAGAGATGCAGCAGAGTGAGCCAGTGCTGTACAAGGTAACGCGCGGCTGTAAACAAAAACTTCATCTCAGCAGGAAGATGAGCCAAGGCAGCGTCCTTCTGGAGTTAGGCGTATTTCAGTCGGTGGGTTGTGTCAGGTGGAATTTGGACCAAAATAAGAATAGCTGAAGAGATGTAGGTAGAAGATTGTGAAAAGGGAATTAAAGCTGTTGTCACAGCACTGTCATCTGTTGGAAAACTTCAGCCTGGAACAAGCATTTTCAGCACAAAGGAGCCAAACATTAACGCACTTGCTTTTTGGTGACACGAACACAATTTTTCATAATAGTAACATTATTTCAATGTATTACAAGAAAGTATAATGTTTATTACAATTTAGAAGCTTTAGTACCACTATACTGCAGGTAACAAAACCAGTCGCGCGATTCCTTATATTTTAGAGCAACTATACCTTAAAGTGTAGTTATTCATCCAGGCTTCTGGTTTTAAATAAGAAAAATATATGTACCCTTAAATTACAGTGATAAAATAAATTGAAGGTGCTTCTTGTCTTGTAGGTTTTAGAGTGAAGTTGTGAAGTAATAGGAGTTATGTTCCTTCCCAAAATTATTCATAGAGTCTGCATTTTTAATTCCCAGAGCGTATCTCTAGATGTTGCTGTAGCTATATAGAGATATACGTACAGGAATATCTAACTAGAAGAGATGCTATGTCTGAATAGGATTGAGAAAGAGGTGGATGGCGGAGATTAAAAAGCCTGAACGTCTCTTTGGCATTACCATATGAGATGCTCAAAATTATGTGCGGGGCAGGTGTCAGTTCAGAAATGGCAGATGGCATTTTTTTGTGCATCAGCATCATTAGTTTAGCGGGAGAGCTTCAAAAGTAAAAATTTGGGGATGGGAGGCGCCCTGCAAAATCAGCGCTCCTTCGAAATAACTGTGCTAGGAACACGTACATTTCTGCGACTGAGGAATCCACAGGACAGAAACATTGTAAGAAAATATGGCCGTTACCTCCTTCAGATGCTACTTTGCAAGACTCCTTTTTGAACTCCTCTGACAGGTCACCTTGGCCTGAATATTTGTTGAGGTTAATTGGTATGGAGCGGGAGCTACTGCGCTGTCGATACCTTGCTGCAGAGCAAGGAGCCAGCTCTGCCTTCTCTGTGCTTCTGCCCAAGTAACAAAAGAGAGACAGAAATGTTTAGCTACTTCAGTGGAATTAAGAAGAATATGTGCAAAATGCTTTGAAAATGAATAATATTATTAATGACTATTGTTGCGGTAGAAGCATATACTTCAGTTAATTCAGAGAAACCCGTGAAGGGGCAGAAGGGCTAATCTCGTTTCATATTCTTTTTCTATTAGAGGTGTGGAAAAACTGTGCTCCAGGTACTTACTTGGTCTCAGTCTCTCAGGTCTCTTTGTTGAAAATGTGATCTCTTTAGAGCATGGAGGATAAGATTCGGCTGAAGATGAAAACATATGTACCAGCATGCTGCAGCTTACCCTTTGGCAGTTTTGCTCCTTCGCCCCTCACCCCACACAACAAAGTAAAGAGAGATCTTAAAAACTGGAAAAAAAGCTGATTTTGTTTACATTAAAATTCATGAACACATGGTTTGGCCTTTAATCTCAAAAAGTCACAGTGTTTGCTTGAAAGGACACACAGACCAGGCCGCTTTTAAAAAATTCAGCAATTACGAAGGCAACAAAGCCCTTTTTTAGAGCAAGTAAGAGGCACTGGGGAGGTATGTCTGTACAGCTCTGAGTCCCCCTCTTTTCTCTCTTCCCATCTCCTCAGCAGCTTTTTATTTCTCTCCCCAGCACTATAAGCCGGTCTTCTGAAAAAATATTAACAAGAACATATCCAGGCAATGATGCCGATGACATTTTCATGTTCATCTTCGTACATTACTGCCATCATACAGTATATTCTCAGCTTTGTCTACAGGCTTATTTCCTAATATATCTTTGGGAACAGAAAACCTACAAATATTAAAGCTAAAATTAAAAAAAAAAAAAAGAGAACTAGGCTGGAAGATGCTATATTTGACTTGATGGTGGTGGTAGATAGACAAGACAAAATGTCAGATGAATAATTCTATACTTCAAAGGAAGCAATGTCCGGTTCTTTCTCATACTTTGTGGGAAAAATATCGGATTTACTGGGATTACGTGTAGCATTTTTCCATGTTGCCTGGGGAATGCAGACACCCGCAGAGGGCATTGCTCCATGCAGCCATGGGTCCAAGACATCCTGCAGAGGTCTGGTTTTAAAGGGAGATAACACCACGCTTTAGGTGTTACGAAATAAAAGGCTCAATTGCAGCCAGGAGCAGGTGGTCAACACCTCTCAAAATAGCACCGCTTCAGTGTTGAATTTCACGTCCGAAACAACTGGCTCACCGTGCTAATAAATGGATAAACTGGTGTGATTGCAAAAGCTGCATCCCCAGGACACATTTAATACGAGGCCAAGGCCTTTTATTTTCATTGCGGCAGCATGGCATTTTAGTTACTAGTCCTAATGGGGAAAGACTGGCAGCATTAATGATAAAACAATATTCCAAACTGAGCTCATGACTTGCAATAACTGAACACCGTTCGTGGGATAGCTCTGGGAATCTTCACTGTGAACACAAGAAGTCCTGCAGTTTTCTCATTTAATTAAATTTGAATCTATGGGGACTGACAGTGCGTGTCTTGGGCTTATGGTTTTTTTTTTTTTTTGACTTGTTCTTTGCAGCTTAATGTCATTGTAAAGCAGTTTTTAATCAACAGACAGTCTTAACTGGAAATGAAGCTGACACCTCGTTACCTTTATATAAGGATTTTTATTAATTGCAACACTAAGTACAGGAAAAATATCTAAGGCGACATGTAGTAATAAACCACTGGATGGTAGCATAGAGTTCAAAAGCATTTTCTCATTTTCCCCCATGGGTCACTTGCAGTTGTGGTGGCCTGGGATTTTTCACTGGAAGGGCTCACTGTCATCTGGTTTTAATGTTGCAAACCAAATCCTTAAGGGGTATTTTCTAAGTGAGGTTGAAACTTGGAGGTCAGGGCAGGAGCATCTTGTTTCTAAAACAACTCAAACATTTTTGAGTTTATTGGGAAACTGTTTTCAGTGCTGTTTTATGAAGAAACACCACTTTTATGCATTGGAATGAGTTGTAAATATAGATATGGATACACATATAACTATATCGATAAAAAGATACCCACATCACGTGTTTCAATACTACTTAGAGCCAATTTCAGCTGAACTATATTCCTGACCAGAAGCCATGTAGCAGTATGATGCAGGAAACGAAACTAGTCACGTTGCATTAATGCAACATTAGTCAGGAATAGTGCCAACTGCTAATTCTAGGACCTTTTAAGTTAGTGTTTCCGGGCATGGGAAGATAAGATGGGATTCTTTAGTGTAATACTCTTCTTTTTAATGTAGGAAAACCCTCAGAAAAATACCTCCCAAATCCAAATGTTGCTCCGTAACGAGATTCTAAGGTCCCAGTGTGCACACAGATGCTTGTCAGTAATCTAAACAAGATGCTAATGCATCTGACAGTTCATTTCCACTCTCCGTGCTGTCCCCTCTCTCACCTCCGATTTACTAATTACACTGCTCACGATCAAAATGAGCACTCTACTGCAGCACTCAATGGGGATTTTTCCTGCAACAGTAATTCCATGTTGGCAGGCCCACTGCCATAAGAGGCACAAAACAAAACAAGGGGCTCGCCCTGGTCCTCCCGCTCACCTGAGAAGCGTGGGAAATTCCTGATGGGAGTTAAAGGGAGATATAGGAATAGCAAAGCTGGGAGGGATTAGGAATAAAGATGGTGAACAGGAACAAAGAGCGGCAAAAACTGGGAAGAGCAGGAGTAAATGGAAAGGAGAAGTGGAAGTTAGCAGCTGTTGAAAGGAGGGAAGGATGGTGGAGGTGAAGACAGAAAGGAGAGAGGGAGAAGGGAGGCAGCAACCCTGTGCTTTGCAGCGGTATAACTGCCAAGACTTCAGAGACACTAAAAAAAAACAGAAGAAAAATACTGTAGAGATACAAGGTGAAACAAACCTTTGCAAAAAGGCAGAAAGGGCTAATTAGGGGCAACTGGAGTAGAGAAGTAAAAGATATTTAGCCACTGCAACAAGCGTCTCTACGAAAACTGCAACCAGGCAACTTATTCCTGAGTTTTAGCGCTCTTATTTGTTTAGCAAAATAGCAGTGATCCGTCTGCCACTTCACGTCACCCTTCACGGCAGGTTCACAGGCAAGATAACAGTTTTCCACTTAGGTTTTCTAACGTTAAATTGTCAGCAAAGCACACATCCTTCCCTCTTTCCAGCCTCCTGTCAAGTCACACATTACTTTGTTCTTTCCCCCCCCCCCATCTCCTCCAAGTTATAGGCTGGTAGATGAGTATTAAACTGGGAAACAGGAATCTGGTTATAAACAAGATAAAGGGAGGGATGAATTTTTTTTTTTCCTTATCCCAGGTGCTTCTTTAAATTGTAAAGGGGATATTGAAACCCCTACTTCCTTGTCCGTGTTCTGCACAGAGCCTTATCCAGTAGAGACCCTGTGACTGCTCTTGAGGTTATATTGCTTGTGGGCTGAGACACAGAAACCTCCAATTTGTAGTTCCTCCTATGTCTAGCCACCCCAAGCTGGCTGTGTTCAGGCAGCTCTGCACGTACCACTAAGGAGATGCCCAAGCGCCCCAGGTTAGTAAACTATTCTCTGTGTCTGTGTGTGTATGTATGTGCACACGTGTGTGAAAGAGCACGTATTTTACGCTGACAAAAAGACCTCTCAAAGATGTTTCTCTTTTGCCAGAGGGACAAACTTAAATTTGCGTTGTGGATGCTCAAACAGGCATGATACAAGTCAACAGAGCTCTTTTTTGGCCCACGGATGGGCCGTGACACCTCAAGGGCAGCAACTATTATTAGCTCATGTAATGACTAATTCTAACCCCTCCTCCACCCCCCCCGCCCGCCATCTACTTAGGAATAACCGCCTCATTTTGAAGAATATGCAACAAATAATGGCAATTTACACACCAAAAAGCAAGTATGAGATGCGATATTTAATGCCTATTTGTTAGAGAGCAGTGAGAACCATATCAATTGAAGGTGTCAGGATACGGTGGGAAAAAATAGTAAGTTATATTGTAATGAAAGGTAATGTCAAAGAGCAAAAAAACATGTGAGGCAATTTAAAATCCCATGAGTAACTTTACCAGTTGGCATAATATATAAACCAATGTCACAACAGAAAGATAAAATGATGTACACTTAAAGTAAAACATAAGATTACCTCTTTATGGGCCAACTGCTTCTTAGATATTATTTAGAAAGCATCAAATAAAACAGCACAGGAATTTTATAGCTGCCTACAACATATAAATGAAGGAGACAAACTTCACAGAGATACACCAACTCTCTGCGCTCCCATTTGATTAACAGCCAGGTATAATCTCAGCATCACCTGTGTGCCCTCTGCTACCGTGGAAATGTAGAATTCTTCTTCCTGGGGACTATGGAGGTCAAATCTACTTCAGTATTTAGTTCCCATTGTGCAGAGAGGTCAGAAAATACTTTGTCTCAAGCTGAAGTCCAGAGAGAGGGAAAATTCTAATTTTCCCATAGTCCACCTTACAATCTAGGGTCATCCAAAACTTGGAAATTAACTTCCGATAGCTCAAGAATGAGCTTTAATATAGCATCTGAATCTCTGGGAATTCCTGTTGTGTTAGGGACAAATAGATAGGAATCATCATTTTATGAACAGAAATTCCCACATTTGTTATATTCACTTAATCTCTCATGAAATCTACATCTGAATAATACCTGTAAGTATAAATCTTATCCTCCCTCACACAAGCTTTGTGAAAAATGCCCCTCTTGTGGCAAGCAGGGGATGATACAGCGTTGCCTAGCCAGGTTTTTTTCTGCAAGCAAAACCTTACTTCCCTGCATTCTGTCCATTTTATCTGGCCATGATTAGATAACAACATATATTTGATACCTGATTATCACTAAGATATGGGGACATCTATCTAGTGACATTCCCAACAAAGATAAAAGATCAAACTAACAATATCTTCCACCCTGTTGTTATCATCTTCTAGACAAGTGGAGTGTGCAAGCAGTTTGTTCTGTGTGAACACGTTTTTGTACAAAGCATCCAATATCAAGGAGAACTCATTCTAATATTGAAAAAAAAAAATAATAAATCACAAAACCAGGTGGTATATTTAGAGTCCGATTTGTAGGTATCTTACGTCCTCACCCTTTCTCTCCTGTATCCCTTGTCTTTTGCAAGGATAATAAAAGCTGCACCTGCTACAGCAACTTCCACTCCAGATCCAGCCCTGAAGTTCAAAGCATTGCAGGTCTACTTCCTCCGTCTTCTCTAAAAGAGAGTCCAAGAGAGAATCCAATTATTAATAGTATCTCAAGATTTTCAGTCTCGTTGGAAATAATTTTTTGAACGGTATTAATATCAGGGACAACGAAGTTTTCTTTGCAGAGCAAATGGTAATTTTAAAAATGTAGATTAAAAAACCCATCAGGCCCTGCTTAGAAAACAGCTGATTGCATTCAGCAACCTTGACTGCCTTCTCATTTCTACCTTATAGGCCAGTTAGGAAAATGGCAAATGTCGGAGCTGACAAAACCAAAAGTAAATACCCAGGAAGAATGGCTGGAGATGGCTTGGAAAAATACGCAAAATGATACATAATACTATGAATAACGTACATATTTAATTCCACCCACTGGGCTGAAATTGCAGTTGATTTCAAAGGACTGAAGTGCAGTTGTTTAAAACACAGATAGTAATCTGAACACTTTGCTGTAAATTTAACATGGACTTTAAAACTAACTACTAGTCTGGATATATGGAAATTATGTTTGCTACCTCAAAAAAATATAATGAGTTTCAACTGCATCCAGATTTCGCTGTGTTTTCTGAACTGAACAGGATGATAGACACGTTTGTCAGTTTTTTTCTAAGGCAAGAAAACAGCAATAAAGAAAACCACCATTTTTCCCATTATAACAAATCCAAAGTTTCATAACATCAATTGGAAATAAGATAAATAGATTTCTAGTACCCAAACACTACAATGAAATAAGAACATGCTATGTTACTTTCAAAATTATTCCCTTTATAAACCATTGCCAATTAAACGTCAATATATTTGCTAATTTCACAAACAAGACAAAGTTGTTTGACATTGCATCTTACCTCCAAATTGCTATAAAACTCACAATAATTACAAATTAACTTTTAAGAGAAGAAATGTGTCCATGCACAAACAAGCAGAGGCAGCTTTGTACATCTTGTAAATACCTTTTTTCAGACGCAGCATCTGTCGCTGTAGCTAAGCTCTAAATACATATTTTGAGGTAGTGTTTTCTCATCCATAGCAAGTCTTCATTTGTTTTCATGTTTCAGATCTCTCATATTGTTTGAAATATCAGATGATTGCATTGCTAATCTTGCAGTTAACCTTTGCATTTGTGAATGCAAAGGCTACACTGCTATTCTTGCAAATAGCCTCCCCCTAACCTCATCCCAACTTCTCAAAGATACTGCTGTAGAAGTTGTGCTGCTCATCTTGCTCTCGCGCACTGCATATCTTAAAATAAATAAATTAAAAAAAAATAATAGGACCTTACAATCTGATCATTACCACTTAATACCTTAAAATGTTTTGTTTTTTTTTCCTTCCTACAGAGAATGTAGGAGTGTATTCTGTGATGAACAAAGGAAGCGTAATGAAGGTACAAGCAAGGAAGGAGTTTCCAGAGACAGTTGGTATCTACATCAGAAATCTACTCGATTCGATATCTAATTGCTAATTCAATGTCTAATTGCTCAGTATCACATTATGTACTTGTCTGCGAAATACAGCAGTTGGTTCAAACGGCTTTCGCAAGGGCTCCTTAATGGCACAGTTCCCTTCCTAGCCATCTCACTAAATGTAATTATTACAGATGCCATCTGGAATGTTGAACAGATACGAGCAGCCTCCCACCACCTGCAAAGTGTTCAGCTGCTTTCCGAGCAGTCCCGGGACCTTTTTCCAGACACTGCCACAGCTCCCGCTGGGTGTCTGTGAGGCCACCACACCACCAGCATGCCAAATATATCAACCTCTTATTACCTGTCCAAGACTATATGAAGCAAGGCCACCCTTTAGTCCCTCCTTTGCAGGGTCTGGAGAGCACATCACCTCTGTGACACGGTACATGACCCACCGCTGCTCTCAAATGAAAGTTTAATAAGTGCTATTTTCTCTCCATTATTGTGGGTAGAACATTATGTCCTCATAAAAAATTGCAGTGTAAGATCCAGGTTCACGCTGGTCAGCCAATTTGTATTATAAATTAGTTATGCTAAAACATTTTAAAACTTTAGGACAGCCCAGATAGTTTTGGTTCTGTTTCAAGGAGAATTATGCAACCTCCTACAAGTAGGAAACGTTTTCAAGGTGTGCATTATACCTTCCAAACATTAGAAAGCATTTAAAAGGAGCACAAGCTATAAGCATTGCAGGTAAAGCAAGGCAAAAACATGTTCACAATTTGCTGAGCATCAGTATGTTTAGACTTATCTGGTAGTCTCTGTGTGGCAATTTATGCTACAGCAGCCGCAGCATAGAAACTGCTTTTGTATCCAATTTAAAAACATGAATGTTCCATCCTTACCCTAGAGCTTCAAGACAATTTACAGAAGTAGGGCAGTATGAAGTATTGCTACAATAAACTGTTGTTTTACTTCCCTTTTATAGCAAAAATTAGGGGAACGCTGCAACTGTTGTCAAGTCTTAAAATATGTTTGCAATAAAATAAAAGCCATTGGGTTTCTTTAATTTCAATGGTTTTCTTCATTATTCAAAGGCCTCTTTAAATCTTTCATAGATTCAGATGTGATTTTTTTTAAAAGAACCATAATCCTTCAGCAATTAATCTAAGTCTCTGGCTACTACAAAACTGGGCATTGATAGTCCTTCTATATTTTTCCCATGGAAGGAGAAGGCATTGTAATCTTTCAAAAGCTTGCTTCTTGGTTCTGCTACATTGGCAGAAGTTTGACTAGATTATAAAATGTTTTTCTGGTATTATTCTTCTAGAATCAGGGAAGAAACACCTTACAATTAGTCACTGTGAATTCATTTGAAAACCATGCTAGTGGATGGAGGTTTATTTTTACTATTGGCTTAGATATGAACGACACGTTCTGGTTCGTAGAAAGCTGCCGGATCTTTCATCGCGTAAAATTTCCTCTGTAATGAGTGAGAACCCAGGATACAGTGAGTTAATATAGCCAAGAACAATTACTTTCAGGACCGTTTTCAGTGAATGAAAGGAATTAACTAAATGTTAAATAATATGCAAATACATTGGGCTACCAGCTTTTCCTTACCTCCCCTCAATGAGAGGAACACAGAGGAGGTCTAAGAGGTCCAGGCTAGACTTTTTTTAAATTAACAATGAGCAGCTCTTCACTGCATGATCAGTCCCTCTGAAAGTAATAGAAACCATAGGACTAATGTACAGGAATGAGGTTGTCAAAATTCAAACCCTTACATGCTTTAGGGAACATCACCCTGGATTTAAGAAGCCTGCATTTGCTGGCTTGGGCACACCGTGGACACCAAATGATGACGGTAGGTGGATAGAAATTTCCTTCATTGGTATAAAAATCAGTGAATGCAATTACAAATTTATTTGCTGCTTTCTGTATGATGATAAGGAAGGGACAGAACACATTTTCAAGGTGTGTAAACTAAAATCATGGAGGGACTGATGAGTCGGAGGGTGGATTTAGTTAGAACAACCCTGTAACACCTTCAGCTTACACCAGCGTCAACCTGCAAAGAGCCAAGGAGAGACGCGTCTTTTCCATGGCCTGCAAACCCTGAGCCAAATGGTCTTCAGACAAATTCAGGTCTACTTGTTGGCAAGCACATTTGTAACAGCTCCACCATGGAACAGCTGTTGATGTCCTTGTGTGAAGCATTTGAAGGAATGAGTTTTAAACAGAAGGGGCAGGGGGAAGAAAAAACCGAATCAGTAAAGGCATTGACAGATATTTGGATTTCAGCGAAGCATTTGACACTGTCTCATGAAATCTAAATTGAAAAATTAATTCAAGTCAGCTTGGCTGGAGACAATTGTGTGTGGATTGAATATTGGCTAAAAGACAATTGAAAAAAATTGCAATAAACAGCTGTGTAACAAGATGGTTGGAAACGTCCAGTGGGGTAACCTGTACTGATTGTTAGTCTGAGTTTACTTTCTATCTTCATTAATGATTTAGAAAAATGTAATATCTTAATGAAATGCACAGATTATGCTCATTCTAGAAGATTTGAAATGTCGGTCAGCAGAGTGACTAAAAAGGGACTGATAAGAAACATGGATGAAGCATGGCCAAAATAGATTCAAAGGACTGAAAATATTTTACCGAACCCAACATAAAACATATAGCCAATTGGAAGATGAACGATTAGAATAAGCACTGTAGGAACCGCAACAGTAGCAATGAATAAGAGAGTTGGAGGATATCACAAGAATTATAAAAAATAAAATGCCAGTTTGGAATCCAGTGCCCTTTGCACCCAGTGGAAGTTCAACCACAGACTTCAAAGGATTTTGGACACAGATGGCCGTCACAAAGCAAGGATTTTCTGCAACCTTGTCGTGGCTATTGCATGCGTTATAAGAAATGCTCTCCCAGAAAGATATGGAGTTGGAAGGAAATCAGAGAAGAGACAGAATAAAGAATTAGAGGTTTTTGTGAGAAATGAAGTGGCAAGAAAACTGAAGAGAATTAAGTGGTTATAATTTTGCCAAATAAGGAATAAGCAGGAACACAATAACAGCTTTCAAGTGTCTGAGGACATAAGCTTATAGAAAGGGTAACAATTATTCACTTCATTATATGGAAGTACAATTTTAACAGGGAAGGGGAATATATTTTAAGGGATGAAAGACATCTGATGTAAATATCAGGAAATGCAGCATATTAAACTGTTCAATAATAGAAGAGATGGAAGTCGTATGGTTTGGGATTTTTAGAAGTCAGATTGAATGCTAGCTATTGAAATGCAGAGAGTAATCTTTTCTATTCCCCACAACGCTATGAAATATATCTATCTTAAAAAGACTAGTGTCTTCTTTCCAGCTTCTTGCTGTGCAAGTTCTGTATGTTTTAAAGCCTGCATCAGGAGACGCAGAAATAGCATAGGACAAATTGTTCTTAAAAATGAATAAACACTCTTTGTATCTTTTGATAACGTAACCTCCTCTCTCCTGTCACCCATCTCTGATTAAGATTACAGCCCTTTCTCAAATCTAGTATTCATGTCAACATCTTTAAACTGTTTTGCTCTGCTTAGAGGCAAACAAAGTTTTACTGTAATGGAAATGGGAATATTTGTCACAGTAACCCAAAGATTTGTTAGCAGAGGAATTTTTTTTACCATGATTTGTTTTAGGTTACTCTTTCTTCTGCTAGAAATACTATCTATAGGTGATATAAGACTTCTTTTCAGAGGTTTTTCTGCTCTGGCCCACATTCTTTTCTTAAGGCTTTAGTTTCTAAAACTATTGGTAACACTAAAGACCATTAATAAATTTGTTTATTTCCATGGGCCCACTCATTCACATGCAAAGAGTGCAACTCAAAAATATTAAGCAAACAGAAAATGTAAAAGGCTGACTTTTATTCCACGACAGCTCATGGTAGGGGAAGTAGCCATTTCTATTCAGCAACTTCTGCCATTTTCCACGCTCTCTATTTTGGTTCCAAGCTCTCTCCCAAATGTAGGAAGCAAAGACAAATTTCATGTGACAAATAAGGAAGTTTTTTCTTTCAGTGTGAGAGAGGCAATTTAAAATACAGATAAATATTTGTAAACTTAGGGAATACTGATTCTTACTTGATATAATGATCACAAGTTTGCTCATTTTGATGTCAGCATGACTATTAACACCAGTGGAGGTTCTACACCATGTCACATCTCAGGATGTGTTAAAGTATAGGACTTCACTCACCATTTTTCCATGATCAGCAGTAGACTCAGGCAACATGAAACCACTATTTTTAGACTTTACACACTGCTACAGTCTATGGTAAAACACATTGAAACCTAGTTTCTGGCTGTTTCTGACAGGAGCCTGTCTTGATTTGATAATAATGTAAAACAAATCATGGGTTAAAGAAATACTGGGGAAGGCTTGCCATGTCTAAGTGTAAATCAGATATATTTTAATATAGACAAACGTGTTTTGTACATCTGCAATGTTATATATATATGCTTAGAAAAATCAACGTATGCTGCACTGCAGAAACAAGGATCATAGACAACAAGCTGGATATAAACTATTGGCATAATACTGCAAGAAAGAGCAAGGACACAACACCTGAAGGCATAAACAGGTCAGGAAGAAGAAAAAACACAGAAGTGATGGCATGTGTCCATGCAGCATTGGCAAGAATTATTGGAACAACCTGTTTAATCCTGCAGTCTAATTTCCAAACTGATAATCAAAATTGGAAGTGTTCAAAAAAAGGATGGTAGGATGTCTGGAAAACCTTTTTCATAGGGAGAAAGTTAAGAAACTGAATGTGTTTGGTTTATTCAGGCATAGTTTAGGAGATGACTTTCTTGACTTGAAGTCAAGGAAGCACTGATGTGAAAAATCATCTAATAGGAAGTTATTAAAACCAGTAAATCTTATGATCCTTACACAAACTATGATACTATCATTGACATTAATGGAGTCTTGCTATTATAGGAGTCAGATTAAGTTAGTAGCAGGGAGTTTCTGTGCTTTTAGCTTATCCTGGGGTAAATTCAGTCAATAACTGCTCTGATTTGCACTTGTCCGAAAAGGCATTCAGAGTCAGTCCCAACTCAGACTCAAATAAAATTCAGGCTTGTATACGTACACAGATTATAAAACCCTAAAATTAAACAGATTAAGGCTGGTTAAAATTAAGAATTTACTCAAAATGAAAGGGAAAAATACATAAACCATAGACTGTAAAATGTTCTGACACTCTTCAAAACCAAAATTCTGTCTTTCTGCATGCTTGTATTATGCACTTAAAAGCATGAGTATGTTTTATTCCTTGCCAGGTTTGTTCCTCTACTTGGAAAACATTTATTCTATTTCTTGTTTACACTGAATTTAGAATTAATATTGCTGTTTCGGTTGAGCGAAAAAAACCTTGACTTGTTATAGGCATCGTTTTATCATGCCAAAATATCTCGTGTAAAAACATAGCGTGAACACAGTTCTCAGAATTAAGCTAGTTAATAATTACTATATAAACAGGTCAAGGATCAAAAGTGCCAATAAAGTCTTCTGAAGTGTATGTAGATTATACTTCCAAATTAAAATACAGAAAGCCAGGCTATCTCACTGTATATAAAGTAAGTCTAATATCCATAGGTGAAATATTATGGTCTCAGTGTTCACAGAGTAATAATCAGAATAAGTAACCCCAGCAGCCTGCTTCTGAAAAAATAACACACTGTTGGCATCAGTGAAACATTTCCTAGGTGCAACAATATTTATTTACAAATTACATAAACCAAGCCATGTTTTCTTAAATACTGTAGAAATAAACAGAAACCCCAACTCAGAAATGCCAGTCTGGTTTCCTAATGAGCTTCTCATCCTAAGAACTCTTTTCCCTGGGCCAGCTTTCCTCTGGGAGCGTGTTCATCTCTTTGCTTGACAATCACGCGCCTGCTGCACTCATCAGCTTCACCCAGCACTCTGCTCATGGGAGACTCCTTTGGTGTCCCTTAGCTCTTCACCGGTGTATCACTGAAAGCTAAAAATGCATCTGTATTTTTACGTCTTAAATATACATACCTTTAAATAAAGAGTCCTGATTGGATGTGCTGGTACTGAACTGGATCATTCTTGAGGAGAAAAATATCATGGGTGCGCCCAGTCAGAGTCTGAGCAGAGAAACACCACGTTTAGGATGCCCCTCTGCTTGCTACAGCAAGGCACCAGCTTGCAATGGGGGGAAAGACCTGTCTGCTTGAAAGGTCCCAGAACGGCAGTCATCAACAAAGACCTGCCAACACAGATCTAAAACTGGAAAACGAGTTGGTAGCACCTAGAAGACCCACCTAGGCCCTAGCCCTCTCCTTCAAAAGGCTTATAGTCTGTGTCACCCACAATTTCTGGTGCTACTGGTTAATCATGAGCATTAGCCTAATTAGCTAAACATGGTGCTGGTGTGGCTGTGCCTACGTCTGCTGCAAACACCCATTTGTAATTTGCCATTGAAGGAAGCGTGGCTCCAGTCTCCCTCTGCAGCTTAGGACGTGGTCACATTTCAACTCTTTAAGATGTTTATGTTTCACTTAATGGAACCATGAGCATGGTAGCAACATGCTCTTTAACCGTAGAATGATCATGTGAGCAGCTGGAGTGAGTCAAATGTTATCTCCAGCTTAACTTCCTTGTACTGTTTGTGCCAAAACTCAGGACGTAAACAGCTCAAACTTAAGAGTTTATAATGTAGATGGCAAATACATCCAGGACTGAGGATACAATCAAGTGGCAACGTGAGAGTGACCACGTTGCAGATTCACTGAGAACTGAACAGCGGAGTCCCTTCAACTTGAATTATTTTTCAGACATTCTATTTCCGGAGTAAAATTTGGGGATTCTTATTCAATTAAAGTACTCACAGAAAACACTAATTTAAAAAAAAAAAAAAAAACAACCAACCAACCAACCAACCAAAAAAAAAATAAAACAAACATACCAAAACAAATAATTGTTTTCTTTTTCATCAGAAAACTGGAAGTGGAAACAAACGTAGTTCAATGCCACAACAGCTAGCTGACCAGAAGGCAGAGCCCTTTCTCAGTCCCGAGCACGGAATTGACACCCCGCGCTCATTCAGCCATGCAATACCGGAGATGAAAATTGAATAAATGAGTTGGATGGCTACCCCAGCGTTACGTTAGACTTTAATGCTTCTTTATTTCTAATAAAAGCAATGTGGAATCCAGCACATTCCACCCAAATGACAAATCGACCCTGTGAATTAAAACCGCAAAAAGTTAAAGAGAAAAAAGAATTAAATCTACGTAGACTTGTTTTGGTTCTTGGAAAGAATTTCAAAACAAACAAAAAACTCCCGTCCTATCAGCAGCTGTAAAAATACACCATAACAGGCAAAGGTCTCAGCAAAGTGGGAAATGCACAGAAGTGTAAACAAAGCTGCGCAGAAACGTGTGCGTTTCCTTCAGTTGTTTGCCAAACTGCCATTACTTCAGTACATTATTTACATATAAAAAGTAGCATATCTTTTGAATCATGTGACGTTCCTGGCTCCTTAACCTGATGCTTATCTGACAGCAGGTAAACCAGCAATTGCGGATATAAGTAGTTTGGCTACTTGGTAGTCGTGTTCTTGGCCTGAGAAAGCTCTTTTATTCAAAGAAAGAAGCAGCAAGACGGGAAAATCAGCTTTTGAGGTTGGTCTTTTCTGCTACCTTTTCAGCTAAAAGAATAGTAAAAGCGGGAGAGGTGGAAGTGTTGATTTGGTCAGACAGGGAGGTTAGAGTAAATAAACAAATAAGTGCTATTTCCCTCCTCCTCCCCCCCTCCATTTCTGTGGTAATTTGTTGCCAATGTCACGAGTCTAACATTTTAATGGGCAAACGATGAGAGCAGCGCCAGCCGGACCTGTCGGCTCCACAGCGGGGGGGCTCTGGATGCTTTGGTGTCCTCTAGTCCTGAACTCTGGACTGTCCCCTCCCTCGGCGGCTGCCGGTCCTGCAGAGATTGCCGCTGGGCACCGGAACCGAAGAGCTGCAGGGTGTTCACGGCTGCAGTCAGCCATGCTCGTCCCAAAGCGCCCACATGAACTGAATTGCACCCAAAGGCTGGAAGAGGCTGCTAGACCTATGTTGCCCTGTGCTTTGTGCTGCGCGTAGAGGACGGATAAATGATGTTAAGCAGGAAACTGGGGGTCTTGCTCTGTGGGAACCCCAAAAGAGAATTAACTAATTGCTGATGCCTAAAAATGGCACGTTGCTGGTCCTTTCTATGTTCTTTATTGTTGAAAATGCAGAATGTGCTCTAGGAGAATGAACAGGCAGTTAAATGTATTGCAATACTTTACTACTATATTTTGCTATTAAATAACCTTGTCTTGGACAACCACAAAAAGGGCATATAGACACCTCTGTGTCACCGGGGGAGGGGGTGGGGGGAGGAGGGCATCGAGTGACTCTACGATACATACAGACATGTGGAAAGGCAAAAGCAAGGAGGTGGTTCGTACCCATTTTATGTGTGTTCACCCCTGTGCAAAGGGGACTGGTGTAGGAATTAGCAGCGCTGCAGAGGAGGAAAAGACATCATCTAAATCTATCACGGTCAAAGAAATAAATGTCAGCCTTAAAATTGCACAGTAATATTGGAGGGAGAATTAGCATTAGGTTGAGTAAACTGAATGAGATAAAATTATGCATCCGTGTGGAATGAAACCGCATGTACTTTTTTCTCTCCAAAGTATTAGTGGGACATCAAGGTGGTATTAAAAGTGCTTTAAATGTCAGTTACTTGCATCTCCTAGATCCCACTGGGAATTTTCCAATCACCAAAAATCCAGCCATAATAAATGCACGTAAAATTACTCCGCAGTTTGCTGCTATTTCTCTCTAGCTGATAGTGCTGTCAGATGTCTTTTGTGCGACGCATGTTATAAACGGAAGAAACAGAGCAAACACTTCTCAGCTGATTTCCTGCTACTCCACAGGCACATAACTGTTGGCAATAAGGCTGATACTTCAAATGTATTTTCCTTTGCACTGCAGTCATGCCACAAGATTAGCAAAACTCAGAGGCTGAAGTTTACCATGGCTTGATGGTGCCTTTCCAAAGTGCTGCTTGCTTTTGCTGGGGAGGCTGTGTGCTTCCTGGGCTGGGGAAGCTCCTCCTGCGCGAGGAGGCTGTTGGCAGCTAATTCTTGGTCACAGCTCATCAAGGCACTGCTGATATCCCGGAGCTTTCGCAGTTACAAATTACAGTTATTAATGTAACGTGCCTGACAGCTCGCTGCTTGAAGCCGAGCACTGAGGAGTGGCTATTCCTTCTTCTTCGGCTTCCTCGTGACGCATGAGTTGAGCGCAGCTCCTTCCCTTCTCCCCTCCCTTTTCTCCCAGCCGACCCCAAGGCCATCTGCAGCAACAGGAGACGGACTGCAGCACTGTGAAGTTAATCATTAGCTGGTACAGCAGTGAGGTTGATGCTGTAGGTAACTAATCTGATTAACATGTGTAATCCTGCAGTAGCGGTTAGTTAAATCTTTGCATTCTTCCTCCTGGGATTAATCTCATTATATACATTTGCTTTTGGACAGTCGGTGTTTGTGTAGAGGTCTTTGGATCCTGGAGAAGTCAGACTGGTTTGTCAGGCTGCTCCAGCCTCTCGGGGCTCCTCGTCTTTCCAATCTTTGCGTAAGCGTCTCTGCACGTCTACCATAACCAGCATTCTTGGTTTAGTGAGCAATAGCAGTAAATCATTGCATTTCTAAGAATTCTGAAAAACAATGTTCCCAGGCTTTCCCAGTTGTAAAACTCCTAGAAAGGCTTTTCTTCCCTTTCTACGCCTGTTTTTCCCTGGCAGAAGTATGACTGTTATACAGCAATTTTCCTTCCATGTTTTTGAAATGACTGGTTTTAATTTGGATGTATTTTCCCCTGAAAATCCTTTCAGTCAATATGTAATTGCACAAAGCACCTTTCTGAAGAGAAAAAATACCTGAAGAGTTTTCCACTGCGGGGTGTGTGTGTATTTGTGCGTGCGTGCGTGCTGTAGGCAGGGAACACAGTTGCCTCCCACCTCCAGCCAACGCAGTTTCCCTCGTACCTAGCAGAGGGGAATACCAGTGCAAAGCTGCAGGGAGAAGGAAATCAGACAGAAGTATGGAAAACAAGTCTGGGTACCCAATTCCTCCTCTCTCAGTGCCATGCAAAGAGGCCGCGTTAGTAGACCACCTGGTGATGGTGCTGAATTACCACTTCATTTAAAAAAATGGACAAATTAGATCTTAGAATCACAGAATCATTTAGGTTGGAAGAGACCTTCAAGATCATCACGTCCAACCATTAACCCAGCACTGACAAGCTACCATTAAACCATGTCCCTCACCACTACATCTACATGTCTTTTAAATACCTCCAGGGATGGTGACTCAACCGCTTCCCTGGGCAGCCTGTTCCAATGCTTGACAACCCTTTCAGTGAAGAACTTTTTTCTAATATCCAATCTAAACCTCCCTTGGTGCAATTTAAGGCCATTTCCTCTTTTCCTATTGCCTGTTACTTGGGAGAAGAGACCGACCCCCACCTTGCTTGATACTCACTCAAGTCTTGATACTCTCTCCAGGTCATCCCAACCCTACTTTGCACCACCTGCCCTGCTTTTATTTCCTTTGCTTGTTTATCCCTGTTCCCAGAGTTTCTCTGGTTAAGAAATGGTCTTCCCTTATGTCTCTCACCCAAAACAGGGATGGGTCAATGAGCCCGGAGGGAAGAAAAGGCACTGGGGTTCCTGTAAACCAACTGAGGCAGGCAGAAGGAATGACTCTGGACAGTCCAGTGGCCCTTCATTTCTGTGTAGAATAATTACTTTTCAAAAAGTATTTGAAGAGCTCTATCATTTTCGATATACTGCTCTCTACTAGCTTGACCTCAAAGAAACGAGATGAAGTTTGAGAATGGCTGATAGGCTGGGGAAGAAAAAGTACAGATTCTATTTTCAAATAAGTACATCATTCTGCAATGCTGAAAATGTTGAGGATTTGGTTTCTTTTTCAAGTAAGACTATAATAACACAGTTACCAGCACACAGCTTGCTGCTGTTGTTGATGACTTCCAAACCCAAGATAGCGAGCCCTGTACCCGTTCAGAGCAGCCAAGGAAACATGGCAGAGTAGTCAGAAAGCAGAACTTACGTCTCAGAGGGCTTCCCGGTATTCCTACTTTTTTGTTCATCTCGAACTATCATGCAAGCTTATTTCGTTTTGTAATGTCGAATCAAACCGAGTCATGCACTCAGGGACAAAGAATAGAATTTGACAGCTCTGGTTAACCTAGAATAGTTTCATTGGTATAGCTGTATAGAAATAAGACATGAAGCATAAGATATTGATGTACTTTGCAATAATGATGCATGTATTTCTGATCCCTCTGTGTCAAGAGTGATGTCTTCAAACAGGGATAGGGTGGATAGGGTTTCCTTGGATGACGAGGGGAAAGTAAATTCTTTCTATCCCCCAAAATTCTGATAGACTGAAACAGGTTGGCGTAGCTTAGAAAAATGATGCAGCTGTTGCAGATGTTTCCTTACAAATTTAACCACAAAGAAATATCCAAGAGGGGAAAATGCAATAGGAAGTTTTAACACTCATAATAAAAATAGGTTTGTACACATTTATTCTGGAAATGGGAGTAAGACTTCTAATCACAAGTGATCGAGATTGTCAAATGCTCTTCCATTAGGAGTAAACTGTGCAAGAAACTACAAGATTATGCTTAATCAAGCACTGAGTGAAAGAACATATAATGATTTCTTATAGCAGTAGGGGTCTGGACATGATGAGCAGGAAGTCTTAAGGAATTTTGCTGTGAAAAAAATCGATTTTTTTTTAAAAAGCACGTTCAGAAGCAAAAAAAAAGTGGGCAGAAGCTACCAGCCGGCCCCAGCAATCAGATGCTTTTGAGATTATTATGGTTAGTAGACCTTCTAGCTTAATTAAACTGTGTTCTTATCAGCTAAGTGCCACTGAGGAAACTGAGATGCTATGTTTCTAACAAAACAAACCAGTAACCTCAGCCTTACCTTAATCCATGTATTTGAGAACAGGAGAAAGGAAAAGGAGATACTGAAAAATACATATTTCTAAAATATTGTGGACGTATTTTTTTTAATTTCGTAGATACTCTTACCAATACCAATAAAGAACAAGGATACTTACTGAATTCCTTTCTAGGTGGGTATCAGCTCTTGATTTCCATCAGTTCCTCTACAGGGACCATCAAGGCTTCCCAGCTGCTACCCTTGCATTGTGAATAAAAGGTGAATGTTTACATGTGCTACACACAACTTGAAAGAAAGTACAATTATTGACTTCCATTCTACATTATTCTCAAAAGGGCAAATGTACCGTGCAAGCTGGGAAGGCTTCCAATCACATTTTTACAAAAATGAGATATTTTAGGTGGTCTACACTAGGCAGCATTGTTCATAACGCAAATGAAAATATTCCATAGTCACATATATCAATACCCATTGGCATAAGGCAACTGATTTTCTGAGATCATTGCTTCGTCAACTGACAATAGAAATTAAATGTTCAACTTTGTTTTCTGACAATTCCCCCTGCCATGATGCCTAACTATGAAATACACCATGAAGACAACTTCTTGGCTGAACCGACTGTTAATCAATTTATGTTCTGAATCATGACTTTTCATTGTACTCAGTATTTTTATCCTGATCTATGTGCACTGGATAATTGAGTCAGATTTCTCTAATCAGTGTGACCATGGCAGCTTTTGAGCTTTTGAGACACTGCACAGTTGAAAGACTTTTCCTGGGTTTGCTGGTCAAAAGAGGAGCAGAACCGTGTGTAAAACTGCTTTTACACTTTTCAAAGGTCTTGTTGCCTAGAAGACATTTCTGTTGTGCTTCTTCTGAATGTTTTCTGTGATGTGATTGAAACTGAATTCAAAATCAAGAGGATGTGAAATAACAGCAGACTTTTTAATTGGACTTCATCTTTTTGCTATCAGTCGTTTGCAACACATTAACCATTTTTGTCTGCTTTTGAAGAATAAGCAGACATTTTTACTGAGCTGGTTTGATTATTTTTATCTTTTTTTTTGAGAGTGAAACAGCCACCTCTGAATCCATTAGTTTCTGTATTGATAGATTTATGAATCTTCATCTGCATGAAACTTCCTCTACTATTTTCTCCAGTTGGCTACATTTACTGAAAAACGAGTTGTATACCATTTACTTCCATGCTAAATATCTGCATACATGCATGATATTTCTTAAACGTTTAAGACGGAGTTTACTTGCGATTTAAAGAATCTTTTTGATGCTGCATGCCATTCATTCAGACGTAATAGCAATGTTTTCCACAGTAGCAGCATGGTTCCCACATTTTTTCAATATACAAGGGAAAAAATATGTTTTATCTGCCTTGCAGAGCTTCGGACTAACGGAATGGTTTAAAAGAAAAATTGTCTTTGTTCTGATTTATGAGCAATCGCAAGTAACACAGATTCTCCCCTTGGGACATTTCTACTGAAGTGTAACCACATCGAGATTAAGCTTCCTCTTTGTGTGCCCTGATAGTCTTGTGGGTGCTATCACAAGTTAAGGCATACAGACCCAGGAGCCTGATCTAAAGCAAGCAAGCACAAGTATTTATTGCCAATAGAGAAGTGCAGAATATTTGCTGAGTAAGCTAGTACTTTTTGCATTATGCCGGTGATTTAAAGTGACAAAAATCAGTCCCAGCAGTAAGTCTTGGGGCACTCCATATTAACCTCTCTGTGTGTCAAGAATTAGATCTTTTTTCTCCTCCTTTGTTTTCTCTATCTTGTGAATAGTTTTTAATCCATGACAGAAATTTACCTTTTACCCTGTAGTTTTCGAATTTCCATAATAGGCTTTGGTGACGCATTGTGTCATAAGCCTTCTAAAACTACAACTGAATGATTTCCTTAGGTTTGCTTTTATTGTCAGTTCACTTTGCGTTGCTGGCATTGAACAGATCTGTTGGGCAAAATTTTTAACCTTTCCAAACAGGGGGATTTTTCCCTATTGTGTGACTTTGTAAATGTTCTGGAGTTTTATATTCACATTTATCACCTCATCTAAAACACTGGACTTCACATAGTATTAGTTGCTTCTCAATAATTTAGACAGAAGGAAACCTGAAAATGTCCAACATACAATTACTTTCTTTCTGAAGGGACAGATTCATATCTCGGCTAAATAGATGCACAGAAACAGGCTATAATAGGACTTCTGGGATTTTTGGTAGCTAAAAATCTGGTTGTGTTCTTCGGGAGAGTAACTTAGCAGAGAAAATAACTGTGCAGCATGTCATCTGCGATGAAAGTATGATCCACAAGCCAGGACGGTACCAGGTCCCCAGTGGGAGCGTTGCATTTCTTGTGTTAGAGCAATTCCTGATCTGGTACATTCCCACTGAGGTGCATGAAAGGAGAGGGGCCTTTTCCCCTCTTCTTTTTAAGCAGAGCTAAAAGCTATTTTTCTTGGAGTACTTTGAGGGAAGATAAAAGACAGTATGTGTTGCATCAACAGAGGAGGAAAGCACACAGAGTGAAAAAGCTACTCCATCACCAAGCAAAAATTTCAAGGGTAGCTGGGAATTGTCCTGAAAGTTTCGGGAATAGTAACAAGAGAATACATAGTCAAATTCTTAGTGGTGTGAAAGATAAAACTCAATCATCTTAAAATGTAACTCTGAGTTATTTTGTCTGGGTTTAAACATTTGGGGTCCTGAATTTGGTTTTGTGTTGTGGGGTGGTCTTGTCTCTGGTGTCACAAACACCTAAAACCGATCTTATCTAATTACCTAGTTTTATGAGGGGAGGTATCAGGATCCAGCCTTGAATCTTAGCCCAGTTTTCTTTATACTATCCTGTGTACAACTAGCAGGTGGTGGGTTCAAAAGCAATCTGGAAGGAACAGTTTTTCATGGCTCATGTACTTACGCCATGGATCTTGTTGCCAGATGCACCAGATACCAAATATTTACAACAAGGTCGCAAAAAGTGCTTGGAGAAATTCAAGGAAGAAAAATCTCTGGGTGGCAATAAGACAAAAAAACCTCACTTCTTATTAAGACTCAGTTTTTTGCTGGCTGGGAAGTTTTACTGGTAACATTATATGTTAAGCCTGCTATTCTACTTTACTTTTGCAAACTTCAGTGGCATTTGTTGATTTACCTTTGGTCAGAGTCAGCATGGCCATTCTTCATATTCTTCTTATATAAAATTTCCGTTGTTTAACGGAGGAAGTTATTCTTTCTCTGCAGTTAATATTTCTTTAGTCATACATTGGGGAAAAGTAATTTTGAGTCACACTGATGTCTGAGGTGATCAGTCCTGTAGAAAAAAAAAATCTGCTCGGTTTAATGGTTACTTACTTAGAAGCTGTGTAATGGTGAACCTGAAAGAATTAAATTTAATTGGAGCTTAGCAAGAAAAGAAAAATCTCAGGTATAAACTATCAAAAAGGGAAATCTGGCCAGCAGGTCAAGGGAGGTGATTCTGCCCCTCTACTCCGCTCTGGTGAGACCCCACCTGGAGTACTGCGTCCAGCTCTGGAGTCCTCAGCACAGGAAAGACCACAGAGGAGGTCCACAAAAATGATCAGAGGCTGGAGCACCTCTCCCATGAGGACAGGCTGAGAGAGTTGGAGTTGTTCGGCCTGGAGTAGAGAAGGCTCCAGCAAGACCTTATTGCGGCCTTTCAGTACTTAAAGAGGGCTTATAAGAAAAATGGGGACAAACTTTTTAGCAGGCCCTGTTGGATAGGACAAAGGAAAATGGCTTTAAACTAAAAGAGAGTAGATTTAGACTAGATATAAAGAAGACATTTTTTACAGTGAGGGTGGTGAAACCCTGGCGCAGGTTGCCCAGAGAGATGGTCAATGCCCCATCCCTGGAAACATTCCAGGTCAGGTTGGACGGGGCTCTGAACAACCTGATCTAGTTGAAGACGTCCCTGCTCGCTGCAGGCGGGTTGTACTAGGTGACATTTAAAGGTCCCTTCCAACCCAAACTGTTCTATGAAAGATATTCTGAAAAAATTACGGGTTAGTCCAGCATGCCAGAGGGACTCATAAGACTTAAAGGGTTAGTCAAGTGCAAGCAGCATTGTGGTTCCAGCTGCAAATGGACATGGTGTCCAGCATTTTGACCAATCTCTACTTTCTCAATGTGTCCTCTGAGCTCTCTCCACAGTACACTCCTAATTTTTGAAATAGTATAGAGTTTTGAAAAACTGAAACAGTCTGTGTGGGGGCGGGGGGGAAATGCAGTAGTGAAAGGAAGCTGCCGGGATGAGCATTAATGGATGGTTTGTTGGAAATTGCACCGAGTGTAACATCAATTCTCAGATCAGCTTTGCAGTGTTTGCATCCTAAGCCTGTGCAGATGGAGTATTTATTTTTGTACCTGAATTTCATCGCTGGCAAACACTGCCAGTGGTTTACAAAGTGAGCCAAAGTCCTGTGAAAAATACTGAGCTGTATAATCAAGAGGAAAATGAGTCTGAGGGACTTTTTATTTTTTTCTGGTTTTCTAGGATTTTAGGGTCTTCCCAGATGAATAACAGCCATCAGATGAGCACAGTAGCATAGCTCTGTGGTGATGCATGTTGCTTAAGGGCAACAGCACAGCCTGGTGGTTTATGGTTATTCTAATGCATCGGATCAGGTAGCTGCACAAGAAAACACAGGACTTTCCCTTCCCCAGAAACTGACTCATTGCCTGTACAGAACTGAAGCTGTTTTTCGTTACTTCGTTTGTAAGATACCATTTTACCGGAGGTTTTCAGAATAAATAGAAAAAAAAACTAGACTACAAGGGTATATGCAAAAAGATAAATTAATAGGTCTCTTCCTTTCCAACATCTGTGATTCTGAAACCTCGAGGCACCGTTGTGACGAGCCATTTCATGTGGTTTTGTGCTGGATATGTCTGAATTTTTCTTCCAAGATAATAGCTAGAGGCGTAGAACTAAAAAGAAAAGCTTGCAATATGCACTATGCAAAATTTGAAAAAAAAAAAGACAAAAGGAAAGTGTGTGCAGAAAAAAATACAAGTTTGCCTTGCTTGCTTTTTCTATTACGATGAAGCCAAGCAAAGTATATAATACATTTACATAGACTGAATATTCAAACACCAATAATAATATTTATTCTCTTTCTTCTGTGTCTTCAGGGTATGTGACGTTGGTCAGAGTGTATCTTCTAATGTGGCAGTGAAATGAAGTGGGTGCAAAATGTCCTCAGAATTTTCAAATAAAATTAATTACATTTTCTATTTTGCTTTATTCTGAAGAATGGGCTATGTTATTACTAGCAGTGCAGCTGGCACTGCTGTGGTTGCTGAACAAAATTGTTGTAAACTACACATTCAGCTCATTTACTGATCACATAGAATGGGACAAAAGCCACTAGCTGTAACTAGAAAGGTGATGCCAGTCCAATGGTGGGGCTGGTCCTGAGACCGTGCAAGCCATTTTCATCTTCAGGTTGCGTCCAAAACACAGACTCCTCAGTCCTGCTTAACTTGATAGGAAGAACCTTTGATTTCAGCCTGTGTGGCTTTGGTCCTGAGGGAAAAGGTATCTTAAGAGAGGCTTATCAAGACTCTGAAAGACTGAAGTGCTTTGAGCCATAAAGTAGCATTATTTTTATGCAGGTAAGATTCCTATAGGACTGTCACCACAAGTAAATGCTAAGGTTTCGCATTGTTTCATATTTGTACTTTAGTCCTGTTGGTGGCTAAAGTATGACTTACGATCTTGGTCCACGAAAGCACCTTAGTCCACGTGGAAGTATGAATAAGGCATCAAACTTACACTTAAGCTCACACTTAAATGTCATTTATTGGATTATAATTGAATATACATGAAATGTAAAGTGTGCTGAAATTTATGAAAATGCTTATTATTCTGCTTTAGTTTGTTATAGAGGAAATACTTTATTACATAAATAGCACAAAATACCCTGAAGACCAGTGGAGATATTTTTGAGAAACTCTACAAAGAGCTTTGGAAAAGGGTAGAATGGAAAAAAAAAAAAAAAGAAAGAAGAGAGATAATTATTTTCTTTTCCTTAAGTGCTGAATTGGAGGACAAAATGGTCAAAGAACAAATCCTGTTGTTCACAACCTTTCCCTAAAGTTCACTGAAGCACAGGAAGTTGATGTGGTTCCCGCATCCCTGCATCCCGCTGGAGCAGGTGCTGGAAGCATGTTCAGTTCTGCCGCAGCTAGCCATAACTGTGAACAGAAAACAAACGTATCTGAGATGAAATGCCTTTGTGCCAGCCTCCCACACAGGCTGCTTCACAGTGGAGAAGCTCCAGAGTACTTTTCATCTTGATAAAAATTATTGGTGAGCACAGGGATGGCAGGTCTACCTGCTTAATATGTTTTTGTCACCAACTAATTATTACCCATCAGTTCAGACGTTGTTTTTCGCTTTGCTCATGAAGTAGGTGACAGCATTGATTACTGGATGGCGAACCTCAAAGCTCTCCATCAAAGCTTGAGGCGACGCGGCCCCATCAGCCTCTCCTGCCATAACTGCTGTGTAGTGCTTGGGGCAACATGGACACAAACCACTGCTGATAGGCTCAGTCCTCCGCTCTCCTTCCCCTACTATTTGTTAAAGCTATTCCGTATTTTCATGTTAGCAAAAAGAATTTGTCACCAACAGTTTAATGTACTGCTTGGGGACATCTGACAATCCTGACAATTGAGTATCAAACACCCACTCAGAGAATAAGCACGTACCCAGTTTTCATGCTTGGGTAAGAGAAAGCTCTCCTTTTCCCATGTTAGATGGAGGGGACATAGAGAGGGTCTGTATTGTTTTCACGATTCCACAATGCCATTCGTGCCACCAAAGTGAACGCTGTATCAGCATTTACAGTACATTTAGAGGGTGAATCATCTTTTACTCAGAGGAGTAACAATTCGGCAGTACAAATTCAATGTGTTCCCATATGTGTCCACCAAATTGTGTTCTTATTGCTGAAAATTTTGTATTAAATTATTTAGGTCAGTTTAAATTTGGAAAGCAACAAAACAAACATCATTTTTGGCTCATTTACATGTCTGTGATTATTGTAAAATGGTTTGCTTCCTAAATTAAAGTGATGCAAGCAGTCTGGCAGGAAGATGAGCCGCAATATTTTTTTTGTTATATTTTTGAAAACTGGTTGTAACATGCAGTCATTAACCCAAGAATAGGTGGACACCTGGAAAATTAAAACTCAGATTACTTTTAGCATACACTGGATCTGCGGAGGCTCTGGTTTGAAAACTCGTAGTTTTCCTTTGAACTAAATAATGTTTGGAGTCTTTGCCTAATAGTTTTACTATATACTGTTGCAGATGTGGGTAGCACACTTTGGCACCGTACACCTTTAGAGCTGTTAGGGTTGGTATATCAATATCCGTGGTCCGGTGATTAAGGGCCGCCTAATAGCATGCGTTGTCAGGATACAGAGTATCGCATTGAAAGTCATTAATAGCTCTATCCTGTGCACTGACATGATGTAATATAGCAGCTGTCCCATGGAGAAGCTCTTAAGGCATCCTGTCAAAGGTAGACGGGCTAATAACTGCGGTAGGCACTGGCATATTGCATCGTGATGGTGCCAGAGTCCTTCCTACTAACAGCACTACAGTAATGCCAGACATATCGTATAGAGTGCTAAAAATCCATGCGTTAACAGCTCCATTTTTACTGACATTCTCTTGCACGCCATGCCAAAGATTTATAGTAAATGAGTTAATGTGAGCCAAGACCAGGCTTATTTCATGCAACTTTGAGGCAGTGCGGGGACAACAGGCGCTAGCAGGCAGATGCTTGAACTCCAACTTGTCCTCACCGCCTGCCCTCAACGCACCTCTCGCTTTTACAGCTGATGAGGTGCCAGATCCTGCCAAAACCTCCAGATTTCATTTCTGGCTGACCCTATCTCAGACAAACACCTCTGTTCTTCAGTGCATGGGAAGGAGCTTCCCATAAGCACTTCCCCACAACTTTGTCAACTTCTATTGCCTTACATTCATGTGGGTATATACTGTATGTGCTGACAAATGTTGCTTTGTGGTTCTCAGTGTGTGTGTCCCATCTTTCTACTTCCACCAGATGCCACTTATCCTAAATTGAAAGATTTTTTTCACTTAGACTGATCTTAGCTGATCTCCTTGCACATCCCATTACCTGAAAAGTCCTGAAGACCCAGTACAGCTTTCTGTCTGAGAGAAAGCTTTGCTCTGTATAAATGTACACTAAAGTTTCCCTACAATGAATTCAAAGAGCTCTTGGTAAAGATCTTTAGCCCAGTAATGAGGCAGAGGGAACACTGTTTCTAAAGTGCTACCAATCAGTAAATAAAAGTTGCTCTTTGGATGTTTGCTGTGTCAAATGGTGCTTATCATCACTGGGTTGGGCATTCCCTACAGTGTCACTACCATGTCCGGCAGATATTTGCAGTTTACTGTGCTTGGAGAATCTCACACCCATTATTCAAGTGAGGTTTTTGAATTTAGCAGAGTGTGTTTAGCAGTTTAGCAGATCTCAAGATCTTTGGGTGAGGAGGAGGAGGGAATATGTCTGTCTTTCAGCCACTTAATTGATTAAATACCCATTGGGGCCCAGGAAGCACTTCTGTAGCCTCTGCTGCTGAATCTGCATATGGAACGGAAATGGCTAAGCTGGAAAATCTCCACTTAATACCCATAAGCCCTTGGGTTCCTGGCTCATATTTTGGCTCAAACGTAGCATACTAGATGGACAGTAACACCCCTGTTGAACAGACCTTTGATAGCTCATCCCATAGCTATTCCATATCCAGAATGCCGGAGATACTGAAGGAAGAGTTTGAAAATCCCTCCAACTGCTTAAGGCACGGGCCATCTTCCCTTAACCCCACATTGCTCAGCGGTAAAAAGCTCTTAGTCCACAGAACAGACACCAAAGCCCACGGAACCAGAGCCTGGAGCTGCTGATATGTATTGATCCTATTGCTCTTTATTTGATCAACCAAAATACATGCTTATTTATATTCACCCTGGCTCAGTTCTGAAGGCTGTTAGGTACTGGCTGTGCACAATCCCATTTTCTGCTTGCTGACCAGATGGTCTTTGGGTTTGTTTGCAGGGATGAGTTGGACGTGTCTGGGTGCGCTTGTTGGGACAGGGAGGTGCCCACAGGGACACTGTGGCTGCAGCAGCAGGTAGGGCAGCCTGGGGAGAGCAACAGAAGAGCCGGTTCTGAGGATCTGATCGTGTGCACACTGCAGGGCTTCTTATTTCTTTTTTTTTCGTTTTTTCTCCCCACTCCCTTCCCCCAGTTTGGATAAGCTCTAGACTGATCCCATAGATTGAATCAGGTGCTTAGCACGAACTAAATCCCTGCTGCCCAGGCCCCCATCGCTGAAACATCTGTCTCAGCATTAGCTTAAAATCATTTGCGTGGTGACACACTGGGATCACTCTAAGCCCAAAAGGACAATGATTTGGGAAGCATAGAAAAGAGCTGGATCCATTCACTTACATTCCCTTTGGTCAAACATCTTGTTTCCTGTCTGTTCTGGTATAATCATCTCAGAAACATTTGATAAATTTTATTCCTTGCCCATCTTCTCTTGAAACAGCTTTCTCTATAAAGCACTCTGATTCAGACCCTTTTCCTGTTTCATGCACCAATACTTAATTCTTGTACAGATTTTTATTGATTGTTTTCCTTACTGTTGTTTTATTTTGCTGTTTTACGGCTGCTGTTAACCTTTATTAGAAAAACTATTTTTTACATTCTGCGTGTAAGAATATCACTGCACAATTTTAGGCAACACTGAGAATAGCTGACTAAAAATTGGGGGAGGGGGTGGGAATAAAAGGAGGAGGAGAGAAAAGGCAGCATAGGAGTGTTAGCAAATTGCCTTTCACTTTTCACGTGGTTAAATCCTAAACACTGGTAAATGCCCTTTCACTGAGGAGGACAGTTGATATTTGATATAAGTACAAGTGTGCTTAATCAGAAAGGCAACACCGCAGGCACTCGCATTTCTTTGTGCGACATTCAAAATCTTCGCTGTTCTCATCAGCTGGTGATGGGATTTTTTTTGCATGAGCACGAAAATTAAAATCGCTTGAATGTTTTCACTGAGCAAGTTTTAGCCATTGCACTTTATTCCTCCAGCGGCTCTGGGAAATAGATTGACATTTGATTAAAGCTGTGCTCCTGCAGGATAGGAAATGAAAGGAAAACCAGGTAAAACTCACTTAGCGGCACCTGCCTGCCTACCTGTGGGTTTTCTTCAAAGCGAGGGAGTCGCTGCTTTGGCAAAAATGAAGGCATGTGGTTTTGTGCCATGATATTCCATCTGCGCCTTCTGAATCCATTTCCAGACCAAATCCTCACTACAACCTTTATTATGATTAATTATTACAGAATCACAGAATCACAGAATGGTAGGGGTCGGAAGGGACCTCTGGAGATCATCTCCTCCAACCCCCTGCCAGAGCAGGGTCACCCAGAGCAGGTTGCACAGGAACGCGTCCAGGCGGGTTTGGAATGTCTCCAGAGATGGAGACTCCACCACCTCTCTGGGCAGCCTGTGCTAAGGCTCTGCCACCCTCAAAGCAAAGAAGTTCCTCCTCATGTTGAGATGGAACTTCCTATGCTGAAGTTTGTGCGCGTTACCTCTTGTCCTGTTGTGCAAAAAAGATTCACGGCTGTTGTGGTGGCTCCGACAAGAGGCACTGGCAGCTCCTGGGCACACTGCTCTGCAGTGGCTTTCCTTCCCCATGGTTTTTCTACCAGCTCAGGAGCCCAAGGGTATTCTGCGGTAACTTCTTCTGAATATTGCCTGTGGTGACTTACAGAAAATGCAGCCCTTGAATCCCAAGGGCTGACTTCTGTTCACTGTGGAATATGGATGGAAATGCTGCTTTTATTCAAGATTACCATCAAAAACATCTTCAGTTTTTAGTAATTTATTGAGAGAAAACCTACCACTGCAGCTATAAAACTGAAGGATTTAAAACAAGCCAAGAAGGATTGTGTTTTACAGTTCTGGGTGTCTGAATGCATTCAGTCTTTCTTATGATCTTGGGCACATCTTTTAATTTTCCAGTATCCTTGGTCTGATAACTTAAATAGGAAGTCTTTCAGACTGCAGACTGTCTTTCTGCATTTTGTACCGAACCTGCCTTCAGGCAAAAGTGAGAGAATGAGCAGAGAATCGTAACGTTCCTGCAACTGCTAAAAATGCCTCTTCTCCCCAGCTGAGGACCGCAAGGTCTGCCCGTGGTGCCATTCTCTGTCGGTGCACTGACGTTTTTCTCCCCTGCTGCAACCCCTGCTAAGGGAAGATACAATTAACGGATTGTTTTCGGTGTTAAAATGCTGCTACATGGTAGGGGGAACAGGACTGGGAAAAGTCAGTGTTGTTTCAGTCTTGCGTGATCTCCTTGGCGCAAACAAACATGAGAGGAAGAAAAGATAAATTTATTGGATGGGTTGATCCATCAGGAATCTGCACAGGACAGAATAATGATGAGCTGAATGTAGTGTTAATAAACTAATGAAGGTTACTGATGAAGAATTCTTCTTACTCCTTTATAAAATAATGTTTCCTAATAGTTATACATGATTAATGTTTTAAGGACACTGTTGGAATCAAAATGCCCTTAATATTTTCACTTGTATCCTTGAACTTCATGTTGAGCATCGTACTTTGAACAGTATATTACCTTTAAGTTAATGTTATGTACTTAATATATAGACATCTAGCGAGACCTGAGGGAGCCTACTGTACTTTGCCACTAAGCCACCTGTTCTGACAACTCTGTTTTTCAAGCAGATGGCACTGTGATAAATTAGCCGATATTCACCAATCATGGCACCTTCCTGAAAAATTTGCACAGATGTTTCTAATGAGATTTTCATGATTACACAACACTTGCGCATCCCCAAAACGAAGGGGCCTTCTGTTTTAAAGTCACTCAGCGTGAGAAGTTTGCTGCTCTGATGGGACGGCAAGAGTGCTCAGCAGTGCCTGAGCTTTCATAAGCATGACAGTCTTTGGGCATGACCCTGTGGCAGAGGTCAGTGTGCGCCTGCGTCTGTTGTGCCGCAGTGGTAACAAAATAAGCACAACCTCTTCCAAGGTCGTCTGTTTTTCCCAAAGTTATATTTATTTCATGAAACACACAGGCAAAGAGATCAAATCAGCTCTGAATTATATAAAATAAAGGAAAAAATGGCTCCGTAATATTTTTAAGTTTTGCCCCGATGCAGTCATAGCAAGGAACTAACGTTGACCTGATGTTGACCAACATCAACACTGCCTTCCTCCTGCTTGAGCAAAGCTTTCGGAAAGGTGCAGCCCAGCTGCTGTCATTGTACGTGGGCTGCAGTAACCTCTCAAACCTCCTCTCCCACAGGCTTCAGCCCCAACGCAGAGCAATGACGGGGCACCAGTGGGTCTGCAGTTTTATCCCATGACAAACACATAATTATTTCCACTAAAGTGCATAGTTGTGACATATTCAGGTTCTGCGACCCATTAATTGGAGAGTGGACTGGGGCACACTGAACTTGTTTCCTCTGTAGCTCCCCACCCGCAGGTCCCAGCAGGTCCTGATGTAAGGCTCAATTCTTTCATTCTTGTTTTCAACATGCTGGCTGAAATTGAAATCTGAAAACTGCAGTGGCTTAACCTAGACCTTTGAACGTCTCTATGGTGTTTTTCATTAGAGATGCGTATCTCTCTTGTGGATGCAGAAACTGAAAGATGGAGGATCAAATTGGTGATAAGAAGGAAAATAAGGAGGGAGAATTGGGAATTGGGAACTGGGAGGAGTTCCCACCTTCCAGATACAAATTCTACTCAACAGATTCAAACGAGCTCATTTATCCATCAAACTTCTTAGCTATTCACAGAGTTTGGGTATGAGAAACATAATATCGTTGTGAACCTCACACTGCTGTTCGTAGGTGATTACCAGCAACCAAGCTTGGTTATTCAATTCAAATTATTTACATAATTATTTATTTAATTATTAACATAATTTTAAACAATTAGGTCTTTGCTATCCATTGAAAAGAAAAAGGAAACAGAAAGGGAAAACAGTTATATTGTCAATTAATTAATCTTCTCCAGAAATCTGTGAAATCTAACTTATAATTTAATTAGCTTTATCATGGTCACACAAAATTTCAGCTCTGCTGACACTCCAATTTTGCCATTTTTTCTTACAAGCTAAACACCAGGCTATAATAATGTCATGCAAGAGATATTGTGTATACATTAATAATTTTTTATTTTCTTTATTGAATCTGATCCATGTATGAGACAAAATACTGAGTTATGTAAGAGTGCCATAAGGAATTAAGAGTAAGGGAACATTCAAAAGAAATAATAATAATCATAATACCTTTATCTTTTAACTGTGTATGTTTTCTCATCGGCTCTGATTTCTCCAAGAATTTTATAAAAGTGCAGACCATAATTGTGCTAATAAAGAGGAAATTATACCAACCTATAATTAGAGTAATAAGGAAAAAGGTACAGCGGATCATAATTGAACCAATAAGAGGAAAATATAATCATGTTTAATGGCTTATATGAGTGTTAGTGTCTTCTGTATACTTAATAAATTGGTAACCATTTTCATGGTGTGTATCTAAGACACCTTTGCTAATATTATTAAATTACCCTTCAGATCTATTGTTGGGAACTTCTGGTAGTCCTGGAAGCTCCTCTGGAGTGAGGCTTCTTTGAATAACCAGAATAACAACAGAATTTGACGGGTCCGACCACCAGCTACAATCACTTGTAGCGATACTTAAGCTCTCCCCAGGTTTATTTAGGGTGTCCCTGTTTTACGTTCATGGGTATACACAGGTGTTGTGTGCGGTGCCAAGGATGAGATTTGCAAAAGAAATACAGAAATGTGTAACCTTTTGGGGTCATGGGCATGGAAAGGTGCTCTGCAAGCAGGGTATACTCAACTTAATAGTAAAGGCAATGATTTATTTCCTAATATGCACAGTAGAATAAAATGAATGCAAGCCCCAAAGCTGAGCATCAGTAGTTCCTTGCTCCCGCTGAACTCCTGTCTTCTGTGTTTTTTACCTGAAGATTTCACAGCTGTCAGCTGTGGTGTTTTTCCCTCCGAGTCCTTGAGCTGCTAACTGTCCCCATCTCGGCAATCTTAGCCCTGTCTGCAATTTCACCTTTCGTATCTCGTACAGCTTGAGTTTACTTGTTTTCCTCACAGCTATTTCTCACAACATAGTGGTTTTCTCAGAGGTTCGAGCTAAGGTCACACAGATGCTCAGCATGGAAACTCAGCCAGGGACCAGAGATGGCCGAGCCCCCCCTGCGGGAGTTTACCAAGGCTGGAGTTTAAACAACCCACACACACACATTTTCATACAAACAACATTTCATATAGTTTAGCTATAATTTGCCTTTTGATTTTCCTCTCAGCAATTAAAAAAATAATGTTTCCTATTTTTACATGCTATTAGCATGCACATACTTCATATGTGATATCCTTTCCTTTGAAGTGACATTTGCAAAGCTTTTCAGCCCAGTTCTCCTTACAGGAGCCCAGGTGCTCTTTCTGAGGCTGTAGGTGGCTTGGAAGGGCAGGACCAAATCTGGCGAATGGGACTTTACACATGCAAGCAGACCTTGAAAGCTCAGAGGACACCTTGAGAGAGAGGCACGTGTTTTCCACTAGAAATGTCTGAGACACATCTTTTTCCAAACAGTTTTATCTCTCATAGATTTCTCAGCTCTATTAGGTAAGTCCTGAAGATAACCCAGCATGTGCACAATTTAGGATATTCGTAAGTGCAAGCATCTGCATATGCTTAGGTAATATCCTGAAGGGCAGTTTAACAATGAACTAAATCATAATAAAATTTTTTGCTACTTCTGTAATACATATTGTTTAAATTCTCTAAGCTTCTTAGCCTACTAAATGTCAGTCTTTCCTAGAGCTGGCTTTTGCTTTCATTTCTTAAGAGACCTGGACATCTCTCATATCAAAATTCCTATGTCAGTATGACACCTATTTCATACGTACATATTAAATAATGAAAACACGTTTTTATCTTTGGTAGTGATTTTTAGGAACCTTGCCTTAAATAAAAATTTACAGAACGTCAAAGACCCCTAGCGTTATAGATAGGTAGATAGATGGATAGAGATATTTAAAAGTATAGGTATATGTACACACACACATATATATGTATGTATGTATTGATAAGAGCTTTTATATATATACACACACATGTTTATATACGGTGTTCTATCTGCTGGTTTGTACCTCTGCTTTCCTTTTGAGCTCCCAAAGCAAAACTGAGAAAATGACCACTCTACACAGAATTACTAAAGGCATTAAATGTATTTAATCTCTAATTTTCACGCAGGTATTTTTAGTAAGCTAAGTAATAACTAAAATAAGTGTTTCCTCTCACAGCACACAGTTGTGAAACTTTAATTTATATGTTAATTTTTTAATTAAAGGAAAAAATTCTAGCAGAGGGCTTAGTTTTCTTAAAAGGTACAGCGTAATAGTCTAACATTAGGCTAGAGTATAATAGTCGGGAAGTATAACAGTCTGAACAGTCTGTCCTAATAGCCCCTTTCCCTGAAGACATACAGGTAACCCCAAGGCTGAACTCAGGGTTTCCTGCCGCCAGAGAAACAGCCTGCGACAGTTGATTCACTTATCCCAGGGTCACCTTGTCAGAGCCCATAGAAGTGCTCCATGTTTTGCATTTAGTAACTGTGCCTGCCTCAGAGCAGGAGGCGGTTTCAGGTGCCTTGGGCACTGTAAAGAGGGGCAGAGAGGGGCGAGGAGAGGGGAAGGGAGCGGTGGTGACAGCAGATGTGGCACAACATGGCCTATGATGGAAAATAGATGAACCCAGAAACAGCATTTTTAGTGTTTTGAGTCTCCTGCTGCTTCTCTGCGGCTCAAGGCAGTGGTGAGGGTTGAGAATACAATGGTTTGTCATAAGCATCAGAAATACCTTATTTAAAAGTGGCCTCTAACAAGATTTGGGGCTTATGATTCATTCCTCTGACGTCACGGAAATGAAGAAAATGTGTGTCACCTGGCCACGTTTCTAATTGGGTTGAAGCGGCATTACAGAAAATCAGTGAATGCGCACGTCAGATAACACTGAAAACTGCCTCAATTTAAAGAGCACAACTTAACATTTCCTCAGGAAACTGCACTTGAAAAGTTTTGATCAGCAAGAATCGCCACTAAAGTTGATTCCAAATTGATCCTATTTTGTTATTAAATATCTCTGTTTACATTACTGAGGCAACAATCTCAGCTAAGAATTCTGAATTCTGAACTAGCAACTGTATTGGACACTTACATGCTGAAAGCTTAGGGATTTATAACCTGGTTTAGGTTTAGACTGGGACATATTCTCCCCAATGGGCATGTCCCTGCCATATACCTACTGAATGTGTGATCCTAAAGGTAGGATGTAAAATTACTGGGAGAAATTAAATGACCATGCTTTCTTGAGCTTTTCTCTATTAAAACACTATTTCACATGCTAGCTTTTAAAAATCATTTGTAGTCTCCATGTTAAGGCTTATAAACTTCATGCTTAACTTCTTATTTCTTCTTTATTCCTGCTCTATGCATTGCCAAATATTGCTTTTGTGTAATTGAAACAGAGCTGTGGTTTGATTATTAAACAGAGGGAAAGTAATTGTCTTCAGCTCAAACTGGGGAAGTAAAGGCTCCTGGTAGAAGAAAACCTAAAATTGTGGAAAAGTTTCTTTTTTCAGAGCAGAGCTGGAGAGCAGATGCTGCTGGGATCCAGCAGCCCCACCACCTTCTGCTCGGCCTTCTGGTTTCGTGTGGTGGCTCAGGGATGTGGGTTCGACAAGGCAATTTGTAAGGGGGGTGTATGTAATTTATTTATCTTCTCCAGCCCTCCTCTATTCTGCTTTCATTCGTACCCCAAAATATGTGCAATCTAAATTTCCCCCTGTGCTGTGGGACGTGTTCCCAGCTGTGCTGCAACCCTGACAACCCTGACCTGTGCCTGAGACTGGCTTTGTGCCTGCAGCGCTGAATTCTGGTGGAAACAATGATTAAGAGGTTCAGGCAAAAGGAGGGTGTCAGATGTACTAAGCAGCATGGGTGATATCCTATTTGAAGCCTAAGAAGAGAGAGAAAACAGCGTGTGACACCACATGGGTACCATTTTTAACCCGAACATCAGAAGAGGACAACACAGATTTCTGCCGTAGCCTACAGATGGCCATGAGTCAGGTGCTACAACTGATGCTTGCCAGTTGTTGACATGTCTGTGCAGAGGACACTCCTTTTTTATCTGCCACAGTTGCTTAAAACCAAAAATAACTACTTATCTTACAGTGGAAAGAAAAGTTTGAGGTACTTTAAAATGGCACTAATCTTGAGCTATACAACAGCAAAAAAGCACAGGTGCAATCGGTGCTCTAAGCAAGAGGAAGGAAAGAGAGGCAGGATTTTATTATATTTATAATGCTGTTTATCTTTCTAGATGATAAAATTGTTGCCCCGTGCTAAGAACAAATCACTGCGTCTCCCCTTTCCTCTGGAAGCTCATGCCTGATATTCTCCAAAACGGGTTTCTCTCGGTAGCATTTCTACAACGATACCATTAGCCTTTGAGCAGATGTCAGAGTAAGGAACGGCTGCCTGCAGATCAAGTTGCTGCTGCCAACTCTCGCGAGCTTTGTGTCAGAAACAGTTGATTATAATGTCAGTACTGTCCAATTTACGGGCTTAAAGCAGCAGCTGCATACTGCATTTTCCCTGAAGTATTCAAAGATCCTGACTCTTTAAAACTTTGTAGTTCTTGTAATAGAAGTGGGGTAAGTGATTCTCTATTTACACGTCTCTGTCTGCCAAGATAATTTACAGTTCAGCTTGATTTGCACGGGGATTGTGATCTTTTAAAATGTTACGCTCTGCCCATTTGTTGCTCTCTTGGGAAAACTCACTCTGCTCTGCAAATGGAACGAGTAAGCAGGCGTGTGTATCAGACCTTGGTATTATTCAAGGGATCCTGGGCTAAGCAAATTAAGCTGAGCTAGAAATCGCTTATTAATTCAACCATCTTTTCTATTTAAATAGTGATTATATAGCCTTGTGTATAGATTTTTTGGCTGAGTGAGGATTTGCAAGGAGGGGAAACAGTCATTGAAATAAATTGTGCTCCCTTGCTGAATAAGAATACAAAAGTATAGTCTGTTTAACTTTTGCTGGAGGAAGCTACTACAGAAGCAGCTTTTTAAAGTATGCAAATACATTATATGATACATCTCTGCTCAGTTAAGGTTGATGAGCTAAAGCAATCTTCTGACACTTTTACTCTCGCAGTAATAACCAAGTAACGTTTGTTTTGCTCAGTGTGCTCTACGTTGCTGAGTTTGTTTTAATGCAGCATTAAAAAGCTTAGTAAATGTAATATTTGCCATACGTTCAAGGTGTAATAACAATTCTCTGTCACTTGCTACATTTGTTAATATTGGCAGAGTGACTTGAGACTAGACAAGTCCTCCCATTCAGTAGTGCAAAACTTCTGCCGTTTTCAAGCTTGACCCATTTCAAACTTTTTCTTTAAAATGCCGCCTGTTCTTTTGCAGAGCTAATTAAACAGGTACAGAATTGAATTTTATGTCAGGTTTTTTTTCCTCCTAAAATTCTTGTCTAAAACTTCTTAGGGTCAAAAGTTATGCCTCTGTGTTTTGCAATGCTACAGTATTTTCCTCCCATCCCATTCCTTTTTAATTAACAGGAAAGTGCAGAGGGGAATTAATTTTAATTACTATTTAGATATTTAAAGGTTTAGGAACTTTAACGTCTCTTGCTTTTCTTCGTGTCATTTTCTCTTCTTCTTAATGACGATGTTTGAAATCTCTTATTATTTCCAGCTTGTTGTTGTTGTTCGGTCCTGGGTGGCATGTTAGAAGTCATTAAGTGAAAAAGAGAGAGTGTCAGTGAAACAACGGACTTATAGAAATTAATTCCCCCATCTCACAACGCTCTGCATTGGGTACATGCATACCCAACTAGATCCTTACTGCTAACTTTTCTCACAGCCACCCCAGTTGCCTCGGTTGACAGTGAGATAGGGTGGAAGGGTTTAGCCCCAAGCTAACCTCTTTTCTCACACAGCTCTTAAAAGATTTTATTGCAGGAATGAATGAAAAAAAAAAATTACTGGCACATAGAAGGGTGAACTAAATGCCACTAAATAATGTGAGCCTCCTGTGTGGGTACTGCGGGCTGCTGGAGCGAGCCTCTGCTTACCCAGACTCTTCAGGTCTGATGGATCGGGTGTGTTGTCCAGATTGACTACTCACATCTCTGAAGTTTAGCATACATGGACCATCTGCGGGTTTCTACAAGTCAAGCTGAAAGCTAGGCGGAGTGTTAGACCAGGTCTGAAGTCTATGGCCCCCATTCACCCCCTTACCTTTTTTCTTTTAATAAAAGCACAAGAGCCTAAATGTTTATGTTTTTGAAAATTTATCTGTTTCCTGTCTGGTTAGGTGAATGCTAAAAATGTTGTCGCTAAAGACTCTTCCCAGCTCCTTTGATGCTACCTCAAAGTTAGGAACTTCTTTGCGCGAAATCATCTTTTTTCTCACCCTGCATTTTCTTAGTTGATTCCCAAGAATACGCAAACAAGCAGGAGGAGCTCCGATTAGGCCACAGCTGTACTTTCCACAGAAATTAGCCTCATTCCTTTTAAGGACACAAGTGCTTCTCATTAACAAAGAATGGCCTGTTTGAAGTGGCAGGACAGAGTACACTATGTACGACAGGGCAACAAGCGAAAAATAGAAGGAAGCTTTGTTGAGCATTTTCAAATATGTTAGCCATAGAAATGGGTTTATGCAAAATAGTCTTTTTCTGACTTTTCACTTTTAAGGGGAAGATACTGAGGTTTTTATAGCATTTGAAAAGGTTAGGGTAAATAGGACTATTAGTATGCTTAAACGCAGTACATAATCAGCATCTATACCCTTAGCTTTAAGATAATATTAATTATCACTTTGAAAAGTTCTCAGGAAGCAAAGACCAGGCCATACTTAAATTATTAGGCACCACCTACATATATTAAGAAATTTTGGCTTTTTAGCATTTTAATGCTTATTCTAAGCAGTAGAAGTATGACTACTTGTCATGGTTGTAAACTTGGTTAAGTTGCTTCAGAGAAAAAATGATCTTCAAAGAAATGTTTTATTCCTTGGCGTACCTCTGTATGCAGTCGCCCACGGGAGCTGATGGACTGACAGTCAGTTCCAAGGCACTTCATGCACTCCATTTGTTAAAACACCTTCAGATCTTATCACCCAGTGCTTTCAGTTTATAGCAATGCCATCTCAATGGTTTGCTTCAGCCCAGGCATCTACTGTGACACAAGCATATAGTTCAAAACTTATGCGGATCTGGAAATCCTTAGATTAAAACTTGGCTTCAAGATCCTTCTCGGTGTTCATAGGGTGCGTGTTTATGTGTGGGAAAATCCATGCCTAGTGATATCTGTTATCACTTTTTTATTGATTTGAGAATATGAATTCCTGAAGTAACCTCTAAAAGAATAATGGCTAGTCGGGCATGGCATTTTCCGTCACATCACATAAAATGTCCAGTGGAAATACAAGTGGTTAAGGCATCTGCTAACTGAAGTAGTCAGAGTCTGCTTATATGACTTTACCTTCTCTGGCCTGTCTTCTTCAGTTCTATGCTTTTTAGCGACAGAGTCTTTTTGACAAAAAATACTAAATACTAAACACAGTCTGTGTGACACAACTAACAGGAACTTATAGTTAGAGACTGATGAGCTTTGTGCGGCAGCACCATCTTATTTTCAATGCCCTTGGGGTGACCTACACCCGTTTTGAATAAACCATTTTGGCTCTGGTACTAATACGTTGGAATACTAATTCTGAATTTCTTTTTTCCTGTGTTTCAGGCGTCATGATTTGGACAAATGGTACAAGTCTCTATATCAGATTTCTTATGTGGCTGCTTCTCCTGTATATGTTCATCAGGAAGGTAATGCCTGAAGATAACATCATTACAACCAAGAAAGGCAGAGTCAGAGGGACGAATCTGCAGGTACTGGGGGGAACAGTGACGGCCTTCCTTGGAATACCTTATGGACAGCCACCCATTGGTAGACTGAGATTTCAAAAACCAGAACCTCGTGAGAAGTGGTCAGAGGTTTGGGATGCCACAAAACATGCAAATTCTTGTTACCAGCTTATAGATACAACTTACCCAGGATTTCCTGGATCAGAGATGTGGAATCCAAAAACTAATCTAAGTGAAGACTGCTTGTACCTTAACGTATGGGTTCCTTCTCCCAAACCCAAGAATGCAACTGTCATGGTGTGGATATATGGTGGTGGCTTTGAGACTGGGTCGACTTCCCTACCAGTCTATGATGGCAAGTTTCTGGCCAGGGTAGAAAGAGTCATTGTAGTTTCCATGAACTACAGGACTGGTGCCTTAGGATTTTTGGCTTTGCCAGGAAGCCAGGAAGCTCCTGGAAATGCAGGTTTATTTGATCAAAGATTGGCACTTCAGTGGGTCCAGGAGAACATAGCAGCATTTGGAGGCAATCCAAAAAGTGTGACTATATTTGGAGAGAGCGCTGGCTCGGCTTCTGTCAGCTACCATATCCTTTCTCCTAAAAGCCATCCTTTATTCACAAGAGCCATCATGCAAAGTGGATCTGCAAATGCCCCTTGGGCTGCAATAACAGCATCTGAAGCCAGAAACAGAACAGTGTCTTTAGCTAAACAACTCCAGTGTCCCACCAGCAATGAGACAGAGATAATTCTCTGCCTCCAAGACAAGGACCCACAGGATATACTGGAGAATGAAATTTTTGTTGTAACATATGACTCTCTTTTACAAATATATTTTTGTCCGACTGTGGATGGTGATTTTCTCTCAGACATGCCAGAAACGTTGATTCAGAATGGCTTTTTCAAACAAACACAGATCTTAGTTGGTGTTAATAAAGATGAAGGATCAGCATTTCTAGCATATGGAGTCCCTGGCTTCAGCAAGGATGGTGATGGCTTGATCAATAAAACAGAATTTGAAACAGCTTTAACTCTGTCCTTCCCAGAAGCAAGCCAACTTGCGATAGAATCGATCATTTTTCAATACACAGATTGGGAAAATGAGCAAAAGCCAGAACATTACCGCGATGCCATGGATGATGTTATTGGTGACTACAATATAATATGTCCTGCAATGGAATTCACCAAAAAATTTGCACAACTAGGACACAACGCGTTCTTTTATTTCTTTGAACATCGATCCTCAAAGCTCCCTTGGCCAGAGTGGATGGGAGTAATGCATGGTTATGAGATTGAGTTTGTGTTCGGATTGCCGCTAGAAAGAAGAGTGAATTACACCAAAGCTGAAGAAATCTTAAGCCGGTCCATGCTGAGATACTGGGCAAGTTTTGCGAAAACTGGGTAAGTTTACTGTGGAAGTTTGTTTGATTGGTCAGATGCTTGTTGTTTCATAGGCAGAAAAAGCTTAACTGTTTTGGTGGTGATTTGAAGCCTGATGAGAATGATGAGGAAGGATTGATTTGTTCGGCTATCCAGAATTCGTATTTTAGTGCTGATAAAAGCACCGTCTTAGTAAAATAAACTTTGATGTGTAGCTCATTTATTGGATGAACTAAGAAAAGGATGTGTATGCACCCATAAAAGCAAATGCAAAACATTTTTTTTGCCATGGCAGGTAACGGTTTCAAGTTTCAAATTCTGGGAAAGACTTCCAACAGTCGAAATAGGAGCAAAAAGCCCAATTTCCTTTAAGATGTAATTCGCTCAGAACATGCAGGTGTATAATATTGAGGTATATTACGTTCACATGATGAAGTGATTGGAATTGCAGGATGTTCTTTTCAGAAAGCCTATCTTCCCATGTGTACTGTAAGTATAATCCTGGGTTTCGCTGAAGCCGATGACAAATCACTTGCTCTTTCCATTAGACTCATCTTTAAGTGAAACCTGTATAAGAAGCAAATAAGCATATTTCATTTGGATGTTTGAAATGGCTTAAATACAACTCCTTGTTCAGTCTGTTTAGCTGGAGTCCAAAAGAAGTGAGACAGCCCTTGTTCTGCATCGCAGGGCTGTGGGGCTCTCAATGCAATATTCAGTTTGAAATGAAACCATTTCAGCGCGGTAAGAAAAACAGACGCTACTACAGTCATGTATGATTAGTCTCAAGGCTGCAAGCCTGATGGGATGGGGAGGTATCTTGTCTTCTCAGAAGCTTGGTTTGTGCTCTCTCATGAGAAAAATTATACGTATAAAAATCTGTACCTATGAAAACATACAATCAAACACTTAATTCACACTTTAAAAATGTTTAATTAACTTAAATTTTAAAATCCTGCATTAATTTTACTTCCACGTTGGAACTTTCTTTTGGTTTGTGAAGGATATGTGGATTTGGTAAAGAGTGAAGTCAACTTTGGAAAAAGTTCCAATTGTTTTTCTTGATGAGAAATTAGAGGAGACCACTGTGCTCATTTAGTCCATATAACCTTGTACACAACACAAGACACAGGTAGGACTTAAATATTTCCAGTGATTAAAAATTGAGAACAAAAGTTGGTAGGTTCTAAAACTTAATTCCACTTAAAAGGGTTACAGTTATAAAAGGAAGTTTTGTGTTTGGTCTGAATTTCACTATTCTACGTTTTCCAGGTACTATTTTTGTTTAACAATTTCTAAGCTTTATATTGTGATTCATGTTCCATATAGACATAATTCTAGCCTCTATTCAAATAACCCTTAATCCTTTTTTTTTTTTTTTGGTTAAATAGAACAGGTTATACTCTTGAGGCTTTCCCTATACTGCATTTTTTGAAGTCCTTAAATAATAACTACGCATCTTCTCTAACACTGTGATTCATCAACACCTTGTTGGAACTTTCCTTGTTGGAATTAAACACTGTTGTCCCCAAAGAGTCCTAATTACAGCTGTCAGCCATCCCCTCTAGTTCAACCTGCTATTCCCCTGTTTACTCATCCAAGGAAAGCACTATTTGCTTTGATGGTGGTGTTATACTAGGAGCTACTGTGCCCAGTGGCTCCACCATCCGCCCCGATCCTGCGGCCTCCCCCTTCTGCAGTGGCTCTGATCTCGGTGTCTGGCACCAGCCTGCTGCCCGAGCCCTGCATAGTCCGTTCACATTACACTCCAAGGTCAACTAACAGCTTATTTTAATGTGCGTTCTTTTTTTTGACAGATTGGCTTGTCAATAGGTGTGATTGATTGCCTTGATATGTAGGTATATAGATTACATTAACAAGTTCTATCCCCTTTATATGTTGGAGCCTGTAATATTCTTTTACCATAAGTGATGAGCATATTAAAACTCAGAAAATGGCTATACAGATAGCTATACTCATCAATGCATAATGTTTTAATACAGGTTTTATTCTTGTAAAATTTAATCTAAAATTTAATCTATGAGCTCTTCCTCTTTACTCGGAGCCTGATGACACCACTCCATATGAATTTGGTGTGAAAGACCGTAGCTCAGAGAAAAGCATTCAGCAGGGGTGTATTTTCTGGAATTGAGCTGTGCGCTTGATTTATCAATGCCAAAAATGCATCTGATAGATTGCCAAGATGAAGTCTGTACAATGAGGTCAGGTAAAGCTTGGTAACAATTCCTGCCTCATGAAGACATGCCATGACAACATTGCTTTGAAGCCGGTGTCATTAGGCCCTTAGTGGAGAGCAGAGTGAGTGAAGGCTCCTTATTATATACTGCAGCTTTACAACCTGCCCTACAGGAGTTTGCAATCAGGTTCTTATGTCAGAGATAGCGGATCTTTCCATTAAACAGAACTGTTTCTTAGTAGGAAAAGAGAAATTCAGGTCTCTATTAGACTTTGCAGAACAGTATTTACATTTCTGTGAACTATTGGTTTCCACTGGATTATATATATATATTTTTAAATTTTATGTGTATATGTATATAATTTTTTATATATATATACAAATAAAATGTCAATAACCTGCTGTGCAAAATAGAGTACACTGTCCCTGTCACTGTAGCTAGCTAAAACTAGACAACATAAGGTACATTCAGGTTTAAGTTTATAGAAGACAGCCCTGTCATCTATCTGATTAGCATTTGCACTATAATTAGATTAGCCTACAGATTGAATTTCAAGTGGTTTCCACAGCAAATAGCAAATAATCCCTCCCTCTTCTTCCACCACAAGTATCAAAAACATCACTATTAGGGTAAACAATACAGTCATGCAATTTATGTAACAGTAAAAGACCGGGTCAGCGTTAACCCTGTATGCGACACTTTCCTCATCATCCAGAACGCAGACCCCTGAGGCTCTGTAACACATTATTCATAGCGTACAATGAGTGGGGAAATAATAAAAATCGTTAAGAATTCCAAAAGTGATAGGCGGTCCTTGTTTTCCTGGCACCCTTGAGCACACAGCAAACATTTATAAGGAACAGGGGAAGCCCCGTTTGACACAATGGTTATAGTAAACTCTGGCATGATCAAAGGGTAAACATCTGAGGGGAAAATTACTTTACCATTGATGTCTCCGGTAGATGAGGAGAAAATCAGGCAAAAAAGATGAAAATCAGAAATATTGTACAGCACAATTTTTAGTGAGGGCGTTTGACCTAATATTCTAATGTGCAGACATATAAAAGCACAAGGGAGAGAAGAGCAGCCTGCAGAGGAAAGGAGATAAGGTAGAGTCAACAAAAGCTGAAAGAAACCGGTTTTCTACCGGTACTTTCTGGTTGGGAGGAACCAAGAGGGAGCTCAGCCCACCGCCTGTGGAGCTGTTTCTCATGGGGGGTCTTCAAGCCCATACTTTGACCTTAATGATCTCTGTTTGTCATTCTCACATGAGCACTGGGAATTAAAAACGTTGCGTTGATGTGAAAAGTCAAAGATATGTTCTGTAGGAGCATTTTCTGTTTCTTAGACATACCTAATGTCATGTAAGAACAAAAGAAAAGATGTTAGGGGGAAAAAAGAGAAGTAGCTCCTTCAAAGGATCCCAAGAGCATGTGGGAAATTCTTGATCTCTCCGTTTCTCAGTAAACAAAAGGAGACCGCCAGCCAGCCCAAGGGTTTCCCACTCGACCACCATCAATAGCTGATGCAATTTTGCAAGTCTCTAGCCACTTCTTATTTCTCATCCTTGCTAAAAAGAAATATCAGTGATAACTGACCATTTTTGCTGGAAAATAAACAGGGATAAGGTTTTCTACTTTTGAATATGGGTGGGGAATGGGTAATGTAGATGGTTCAGCAGGAGAAGGGAACAGTCATCTTATATGTGAGGCTTGAAGTTAGATGCTGCTGTTATACACCAATGTCTCTCTTCAGTACCCAAGGGAATAGTGTCATTTTTAGGAATCTGACATATATTTACATGGTTTGTAACATTTGTGAAGACCCTGCTGAAATATTTTTCTATGACAACAAGCCACTGCTTCTCAGTCATGAGATTCCCTGCAGATTCATTATCCAGGACAGGACTCGGTGGCTTGGGAACCCATGGGAACTACGGATACTGTAACTACCTCTCTTAATGCAGGTAGGGACAGGCTGCTCATCACTGTCTGAGAATGAAAAAAAAGAAAATTACCTCATGGGCTCTGGCTGTTCAGGCAGTTAACGTGGAGTGGCATGAAGAAAGGAGAGACTGGGAGTCCCATAAGATTCCGCGTAGTGATGTTTAGGATCAGCCCTTTGGATTATTTCTGGCTAATGCCAACCCTGATGCTCTAAGGTAGACCACAGGACACAGGCAAGCACCCACCATGGAGCTGTGGCTAACAGACGGGCAGCATGGGTAACTTACCCTCCTGTTAAACACTTGCAGCATCTCTTCCTCTCAGAAATATGCTTACGATTTATTTCAAGAGCAGATCTAAGTAATCAGGGGTACGGATTATCCATTAGACTCTTGCAAGGATGTGCTACACGGGGACAAAAATGCCATGCTCTGATTCACAGTGTGTAGAAGAGCATCACTCCCAACGATCACTCTCTTCTTCTGGGAGACGTGCAGCCAGTTGCTGCCCTTCCCAGTGTGGCTGAAGTGCCTCTGTCCTCCAGTCCTGGGCATTCCTGGTCTCCTTGGCATGCCGGTGTCTGAAGTCTACTGGCAGCCGAACACATGTATCTTCCAGTGACCTTTTCACTTTAAAATTGGATCTGGTGTCCTGAGGGAGAAAGAGCATAGGTAGGAACGTCCTAACTGAACAGTGTGAAGTCAGTCTTGAGGTGGATACCGATGCCCATTAAAGTGAAGGGAAAGGTAACTATTACTAAACAGCCAATAAATGCCTGGGACTGTAAGACAAAAGTTTCCAGGTATGGTAATTCCTTTTCCATCACTTGAACACTTCTGCTTTTTCATTATCACTACAATTTATAATGACTGAACTTTTAGTACCGATTTAGGTTGACCAAGTATCCCAGCTGTTCCTAGTGCTATCAGCAGAATTTCATAAAATACTTTTTAATTTTTTTTTCGCAAGTTTTTGAACCTGGAAAGAACAACATTGTCATCATAGCCTCAAAAATCTGTTCTGTTAGCGAGGGAAGAAAGAGGGTTATTACTGGTGCTGTCTGAATAAATCAGGTACAATAAAATATTTGGGTTATGGGAAAGAACAGATTCAAAAAAAGGGATATTTATGATTTACACTTTGATTTAAAATTCCTCCATTTACCTTGAGCTAGGGTCTCCTTAGCTAATTATTGTATTTAAGAATATTAGCAGTTGAATATCAACTGGTAGAATTAAAATGATTTGATAAAATTCCAGACATCATCAAAATTAGACAGGTAAGGACGTGTGGCCTGAGCTGGATCAGGCTCAGTATGATTATGTTTGTGTATAGGTAAAGTTCATTTTAACAATATTAAGTTAGTTTTCAGTGGTTTTCTCCCAAGTGCTTTCCAGCACACTTTATTTAAGTGAATGTCCATGGTGAAAGAATTTAAATTTCTTTTTTTAAACGCTTTTAAAATTCATTTCTCTTCTGCACTTTTGTTGTTCTTCAGAAAGCTTTTGAAAGTAAGCAAGTGACACTAACAGGTACTATCAATCATAAGCAGCAGAATGCTCTGCTAACTCTAGTAAGAGGAAGTTTTATTTATCATGAAAATATATATGGCATCCTAAATCAGTGGTTGCTAGGTTATGCCTTTTGCGTTACTTTATTCATTAGATTTGGTAACTGTATTTTTTAGACATGAGTGACGTAAAGTGACAAGGAGACAGACAAATCAGATGAGATGAAAACTCAAATAAGAATGCAGTGGAACATACAAAGATAATATTTTTAAGGCTTTGTGAAAAACGTTTTGGGTAAAAGGAAACTGGCAAAACTTGTCTCACTGCCAGTTTTACAACTGCTGAAACAAATCTTTGAAGCTTTTTCTATAAAGTGAAGCCTTTGAAATATTTCCTCCTATGTTTTAGGGGAATTTGTGAGGCTTTGATTGTCCCATTAAAGCTCTGAAGCACTTTGCCTGGTTATTATTGCCTTTCCCTGATGCTCCACTGGTGGACATATAATAAATTTCAGTGCTTTCCTTACCAACTTATCACAACATGTTTATAGAGACTAGTTTCGGAACAGTGAGAACAAAAACAACAGCCTCATATAGAGCCCGGACAGCAGACCGAACTGGGGACCTATATACTCTATGTATGGAAGGGAATGAATATACTGGGGAAAAAAAGAAAATAAAAAACTCCAACCACTTTTAATTTTCTAATACTTAAGAAACTAGGAAGTTTTACGTACCACTCAGCCATTTCATGGTAAGAAATGTACTGTGGGCTGTATTTCTTTCTGAGATTAGCCCACCTTCACAGGGTCAGAGGCAGGTGCTTGGGTTCGATCTCCTCAGCTGAAACCTGGTGATGGTCCTCACTGGATTTTCAAATGCACCGGAGCTGTAGCTCAGCGGTACCAAGGGGAGCCTTTCCCCAAGGCTGCTGCTTCTGGCATCTCACGTTTGCCTAGAATAAGTCATTTGTCACCTTAACTAGTGATTTGATTGGATGAGGTCAAGAATCCAGAACAGAAGATTTCTGGGTGTGAGGCGAAAAATGAAGGAGTACAAATGAGGCACGAGGGAGGTTTCCAAAAATACAAAAAGGATACAGAAAGGAACATCTCCCCTTCCCCTGTTAGGGAAAAGTAAAGTTTTAATTTTGACCCAAAAAGGCACATGCATTGTCACACTCGCTGTCTTTCATTGGAATCACCTCCGAGCCATGAAAAAACATGTGGAAATCATAGTGATGAACAAAAAAAAAAAAGGTCAAGTTTTAGGAAACTTACTCCTATTTATTCACCTTCACTTTTGGATTTTGGGTTCTTCAAAGTGGCTTATCATCTTTCCAGGGTCCATACATATTGTTATATTCAGAAGCAGTAATGGAAACATCTTTTTAGCAATCTATTTGGAAATAGCGCATCATGGAAAAAATCAGTAACTAGAGACTCACATTTGGCAGTCATCTCTCTCTTTCTGGCTTGCAAGCTGACAAGCTGCCATTGAATTTCAGAATTGAAACCAGGAGTATTTGATTCCATCATCTTTAGAAAATAGGTCTGGGATACAAATTGTTTAGGTTGTCTTAATAGTATTACAAATATTGCAAAATTACAAGATGTCTTGTTACTTTCCATATGTGCAGCAAATTCCGTCCATACAGATTTTGTTCACTACAACAGATGAGTCAAACTATTATTTTCAAACAGGAGATGAGAACATCTTTTAAGGAAATGTTCAAATATTGTAGGAGTAATTGAATGAGACATAAAACCAAAAGCTGAAACTGTAATGCAAAGGTTTGCCTTGAATATAACACTGGCAGTACTTTATAGAGAAGGGTAAACTCTACCACGACTGTCAAAACGACCAGTGGTAATGCACAGCCCTGGGACTGGGCAAGGTGAACTCCCTGGGTCTGTGGTCGGAGAGAGAGACACACAAACATGCATGCTCAGGCACAAGAAATGATAAAGTGGATCTCTTTGAGCTACGCTGCCTTTGGCTGACCCTGTAAAAGAATAGAGGGAAATGTCTTGGATGTGGCTTTTCCTGTTCTCACAAGAGAGATAGGTGGAAGAGCCTGTACTGGACATGGTTCCCTGCTGTGCCCAGGACCTGGCATAGAGCCTACATGGATACGTTTTGGGGAGAGGTGAGGAATGCAGAGATACAACTGTTCCGAAGTTGAAATAAAATCATGGTATGAGTGCTACCTCAAATTTGTCATTGGGAATAAGAAGCCTGGGTGGAAATAATTTGGAATAACTGTGTGTGGCAAGCAGGTCAAGGGAGGTCATCCTCTCCCTCTACTCTGCCTTAGTGAGGCCACACCTGGAGTACTGTGTCCAGTTCTGGGCTCCCCGGTTCAAGAAGGACAGGGAACTGCTGGAGAGGGTACAGCAAAGGGCTACCAAGATGATGAGGGGACTGGAACACCCCTCTTATGAAGAAAGGCTGAAGGATTTGGGTCTCTTCAGTCTGGAAAAAAGATGACTGAGGGGGGATCTTATCAACTCTTATNGATGGAAAGCACGTAAATAAGGAACAGGAGAAAACAAGAGAGGGAAACGCTAACTAATGATGCAACAACCTATGTGAACAAGAAGAGACATAAAGAAGAGAGAAAGAACAAAAAGAGATGGGAAGATAAGAAAATGTCCAAGAGACTTGCTAACCATTTTTTTGGGGGGTGGGGGGGGTGGGGGTGTGAAAGGATTTGTGAACAGTGAAATGAAGGAAATGCATGCATGAATTTATTATGTGTAAGGCAGGCTAACATATAACAGCAATACACTTCAGAGATAATCTGGGATTAGGGATTACTTTCCTTATATCATAACTTTTGCAGACATGTAAACACATGGTTGCAAAAGTCACTGTGAAATTCTAATTAGTGTTCACCCACAGTTAATTCTCTTTTTAAGGGCACTCTTCTTCCATGCTGCTTTTCTGCAGCTTAGTCCTTGTTTCATCATCAAAAGACAGAAATTGAAGTTTAAAAGGTCTGCAAACCCCATTTTTCCAGCTGGTTCTGGAACACTAATCTGAAGTCCTACTGAGAAATTTCACACGAAGAATGGAAACCTTTTGGTACGCATTTTAATTTACTCCCTAACGCAAGAGATTGGCTTGTTTCGGGAAAGTGGCAAAGGGGTGAAAAGAGGAAATGAGGAGCAGCAGAGGTTACCTAACACCATATTTTTTAAGGTAGCTCAATAGGGTGTTTAATTTTTTTTTCAATCAGCCGCAATAGAAGCCAGTTGTGGGTAAATGTGGTTAGCAATTTAGTCGCAGGATTAGTGAGATTCTGTCCCCACAAATCTAGAAGCTGCATAAGTAGAAATCAGGCATTTCATGCTTACAGTTAGTAATGTTACACAATTACATGCTGGTGCAGATGTAAAATTAAAAGCTGCCATCCTCTGCTTTCCCAGACATCTCTGGCCACCATCTGTGTTCCTCTACCTTTCCTTGAGGGAACAGAAGGCAACTTCCTAATTTCATACAATACAAAGTCTAAAGAGCGTTGCCACATATTTACACCAGAGAGAACCTTTTTCTACTGTAGCTGCCATTCAAATACTGTGATTTTTGTCTTAACTAATGAAGGTTTAAATACCTGCCTCTCATGAATGTTATTCACCATGGTGTCCTCAAGGAGTAGCCTCCAAGTGAATTTTCTAGATAACTGGAAATGCTTAGAGGTTTAAACAGTTGTTTTTTCCTAGCCATTAAGTAGTCAGCATACTATAATTTCCACAAAAATCCACTCAGTTTTGAAAGAGAACTTGGAATAGGCTCAGATATTCTCCCTTCTTTACATGTTATTTCTTCTTGAGAGCTTGCCTTTCATGACTCTCAGTCTGAAAGTTTATATTTGGAGATCTGGAGATTGGTGCCAGAATGTAGTTCAAATCAGATTCACAGGATGTTGTAATGCTGGGACATAATTTGAATGCGTTTATCGTAGAAAGATACGTGATCACCACTTGTCCGTGTCAAACCTACAATGAATTTATAACAGAGATAAGAAAATAACTTGATTGTATACTTTTTAAATATCTTATTTGGGGGTTTATGAACACTGTAGCTTCTAATTTACGTTTCCTATCATGAAATATCAGTGGTTCTATTTCAGGTGAAGCAATAACACATATACATGCTACTGAAAGCTACCTGATGGTTTCATTTATAGTACTGTTTAATCTGGCCTAGACTGCACGGTAGTTGAAGTTTGTGACTCATGCTCTTCCTACCATTCACAGAAATAAAACAGTGGCAGTGCAGTAGCGGAAAATATCAAGAAAATGCTACTATGATGAAGTCCATCAGGACACAATGAATCTAGATGATTTTATGTGGTGCAGGGCTATGTGGAGCATCCGTCTTGAAAAGAAATCATGATTAGGGCAATTACAATTGAAAACAAATCTCAAATACTATATCCTAGTATACTGTCTACTACACAGTCTGTGTTGAAAATTTGGTCTCTAGAGATAAGGAAAGCACTGAATCCATTTATCTAACAATTTCTGAGTGTCTGGGAAGAACTCTATTAATGGGAGAGAAAGCAAGAGATGGAAACAGTGATCATATACATATGAGTACAGTATTTACTCTTTCTCACAACCAACCAGGCTGACAAATATTACCAAAGCCACTGGGAATTTAAAACATAATATTAACAGTTCCATGGCAACAAAACCATTTTTCTTTCCGTTTACACACTCTCTTTAGGCTTGTCCCAAGGAGTAATTCTGGTTAAGATACTACATAAGTTTATGTTTTTCCAGGTTATGGGAAGAAGTGAGGTTGTAGAGGAGATAAGCCAGTTTCAGAGGATGAGTAAAAGAGGAAGTGTCATGTGCCTTCCTGACTATTTATTCTTTTACTTACCTCCTATGGAAGTTACTTCCTCTTCAAGGTCTCGATAAGGTACAGCACCTTCTTCCATTTCCAAATAACCCTCTTCAACCTCTACAAGTAAGACTGAAAACTACAGTTTTGTCTGATCTCTGGCTGCAGTCAAGAGTGTAAAAAAATAACAGCTTTGAAAAGTGGTCCTTGAAAGCTTAAATGGATACCACATGAAAAGGCATAAGGATCTTACAAAATACTTTATAGGAACATTAAAAAAAAAAAAAGGCAAAACATTTCCTTTAGAATAAAGAAAGACTAAGCCATAGTGTTACCTTTCTCATGTCTATTCAAAAGTGACGTAAATGCAAACTGTGAATATTCACACCAGAACCTGGACTCCTGGAGAAGATGTAAAATCGTCATTGTGAATTCTGTCTAGGAAGAAAGAAGTTTCCTTTGTAAACAGCTACAGGTGTTTCTCCAGCTGGGACCTGATCCAAAGCTTTTGAAGTCAATCAATCTGTTCCATTCGTTTGAATTTGTATCAGCCCCCAACTAGCAAGTTGATTCACCTCAAAAACTGCTGGACTGGTCTTTAAAACACCATGCAAAATAACACCTCAGATGCAAGACATGTTAAGCAGAAGGAATACAATAAGTCTGAAAATTCTTTACTGCTTTATCCGCATACGTAATCTAAAAGTGTAAATGACTATAACTATATGTTGTAGGTATGTTACATTAGACACTTGTCACATTCGGCTTAGTCTGAGTATCACACTGAGTGAGTGATAAGTATTTCATAAAACAAGACAGGATAAAACATATTTTGGTGGTTTAAAATTATCTCTACAATGTCAAAATTTTACCCATCCCCCTGACCTCAATTTAACTTCAAATCTTTTGTCTTCTAGAAGTCATACCGTTAGGTTGAAGGTCATTTGCTGGTTTTGGGTTGGGTTTGGGTTTTTTTGGTTTTTTATTTTTCCCCCTTTCCTCTTGCCAAGCACTCCAGTGTCGCAGAGTCTTTCCATTTTCAGAGCTTGCTTTCTTTTCTTTGGCAGAAATGCTGCTCCATGATGAGAAAGCGGTGAGATTTGGTATGGTCTCACTCTCTCCTTTAGACTCTCTTCAAAACTGCAGAACATGCATGTATTTGGGATGTTCCATCTGAGAGACTGAGGGATCCCTGAGTTTCAGGGCTTTAGGACTGTAATATAGACTTGCTGAGAGGACAGGAGAGGCAGGACTGATAGTCCTCACTCAGAGGGACCCAGAGGATATTGGGACATCGTTGCTCTAGTTTAAATCAATGTGGATCTTCATTATTGATTAGAGCTAAATTTAGAGAAAGGTCTGGTAATGTTTAACTTGACCAGTTGCTCAGGAAAGGACATTTTAACTTGTTTCCAGTTTCTAGTGCTACTGACTCTTAGACAGAACGGTGGGACTTCTGTTCCTGACCTTGTATGATAATCATATCTTATCATATGCTATAAAGATAGTGGAATTTGGGGTAGGGATTCCTGAAATAGCACTAAGCTTTGCTGGAACATTTTTGCCATGGAAGAGACCTGCGTGCGGGAGTGCCAGTGTGGGCCCAGGAGGTTAGGGATACGCAGGCATGGTCTGAAGGGCTCATTAGCTCTGGCTTGGCTGACCTGGCTCGTTATTACTCCTGACACCAGAGCAGACTGCAATCCAGGAGCCAGGGATTTGAGGCACTGAGCTCCTAAATGCACTGCAAGCATGCCCAAAGAGCTAAGGCAGAACATCCTGGATCTAAATTTCTCAAATACTGTATTATTTATAGCTAATATCTTAAGACTTGCCTTGCCAAATCCTTATATATAGCAGGAATTCGCAAATAAGTACCCAGCCGTGCACAAGCAAGAATCATTTCAACTTGATGGGTGCTTCATGAGGCTGCTTTGAACAGAACACAATAAGACCAAAAAAAGAAGCAACAGCTTGTTGCTTCATTTCCTGAAACTGATATCGGTTGTAATAGTGCATACCACGATAATTTATAGTTTAAGACATTTAAAAACACAACTGCTGTCACCAAGCTGGAATCTGGAAGGAATATCCTGAGCTTTATTTAGCCCGTGAAGGTGTGAGAAAGCCAAGCTGCAAAGGTCCTTCTCCAATTTCTGTCTGTTAAAAAGTATGCCAGCTGGATCCTACAGGTTTCTTCAAGGATCAGCAGAAGAAATAATATTTACGTACAATATAACTTGCAAAGCAGCTTCCTTTTGCTGTGGCTCAGGGGCTCTTTATAGTCGCTAGATTAGGAACTCAGTGCGTGATCTGTGAGCGAGAACTGAGCACAACAGAATATAATGAACTTCCCATGAACAGCTGCTTAAGAAAAGTACTTTGAAGGATTCAGATCTGCAACCTCTCCCAGACTTGTAGTACCCAATCATATGAGCCCTTTCATTCATTACAGTGGGAATCTGAGTAAGGCTCAAACATCGCAGAATCAGGACCAATGGTATTTGCATCTTAAGGAACAAGTAAAAGAGAAAGTTTTAGTTACTACAAATTTTCAGAAACGGATTACTATTTTCTTGCAAGAATTAAATTATAATAAATAAAACAATGTTTTTAAACACGATCAATTTTAATTATTTTTTTTTTTCTAAATTCCCCAGTTCTTCGGAGTGCCACAGGAGCACAGGCCTGATACCTTGAGGCTGCAAGGAAGCTTAGTGTATGAAACAGTTAATCCTGGATGCTTTCCGATCACCCAGTATTGCACAGGCTGACAATACCCTCATCTGAATTGCCACCTTTCAGTACGGTAGTTTTTAGAGATTCGTTATTAGAAATGGCACCGCTCACACTATTCAGTTAATAGATTAGATGGCTGCTGTCTTTCCCATTCGTCTAAGAGGATAAAGGCCTTCAGAGAATATTTTAAAATAAAATATTAAGTGTGGCAGTGCATTTGTACAGAGGGTCCATCAGTTCAATAGACAGGGTGGTTAGTGATTAGCTGATATAAAGGAATATTCTGAAGAGCTGTCTCAAATAAAAACTAGTAAGGTACCTTGTTATGTGGTATCATGTGTAAAGAGCACCAACAGTGACATCAAAAGTAACATATGTATATATATATTTATATATTTGTGAAGTAACAGCGTGTCAGCTTTCCAATTCACCTGTTTAGGGGTGGAACTTCCCCTTGCTTGTTATTCCAAATGGGTCGATTTGTAACATTTGATAAGGGACAGAAAAGTGCCCCTGTCATCTTGTCTCCGCATTTGCAGTTTCTAATAACAAAAAGCCTCAAAGTGTACAATTTAATGTAAAATATTTTGGCATAATGTAAAGGTTTTATACAGGGAGTCCATCAAATCATTTTAGTAGGTAATAGACAGTTAGCTGACTTGGGAAAATGTTCCGGATAACTGTCTGAATTTCAAAAATCCAAGAATAAATTCATTATACTGAATCATACATAGGTGGACCAAACTGACGGTGATATTGCACTAGATGCAATCTATATATTCACACAGTGAGAGCCTTTCAGATTTATACAGGCCTCAGTCTCTAATGGAAAGCCTATACAGTAAACAGAGCTTCTGGAGATGCTTTTACAATTAATAATTCATTTTCTTTTTATAGGTGTTACAGATATTTCTTCATCCTTTCCCTTGTTAAATTTTCTAAGGAAAGTTTCCAGAACAGGTTCATTTCCTTTCTTCCAATAGCTAGGACTGCTCCTCAGGTTAAGGACTTTGAGTGTCCAACCTCACGGCCCTCTCCAGTGCCTACTTAACAGTGAGTCACCTGAAACTAATAGCCTGGTATGAAGAAACCGGCATCAAGCCAAATTGTTTGAGGGTTTGAGAAGATTCAACCAGTAGTTAACAGTAAAATCTGCTCTTCTTTTCAATAGGGCTGGGCTGGAAAGTATCTGTTAAGCTCCCAGTCGTACCATCCAACCAAAGTATTACGCAAACCTGTGCTGTCGCTACACCACCATCCCCCCAGGGACCACGCCACTGCCCAAAATTGATATTAACCTGGCAAGTTGTCGTGTTGTGACGAGAAAACGAACATAGGTATAAATATAATATGTCGTGGCCTTTAGAAATTATGTGAGACATCTGGATACATTTGCCTGACTAATGCCGCAAACACTTCCCACCCCTCTGCAGCGAGCAGCGCTCCGGAGGGCTGGGGCAGCACATGCGTGTCTGGTGCTCCTCATCAGCTCTCCTGCTAATTAGGAGCTCCTTTCTGTCCAAGTGGAAATGAGGGAAAACAATAAAATGTTTTCCTTTCAGACTGAGGAGGGGTAATAAGAAAAAAAAAAAAGATTCATCCTTTGAATAAGATAAATAAATATATTTTGATATTGTTTAGTACCACCGTGGTTAATGGTGTTCTTCTACATGACACAACCACTAATAAAGCAATTGTAAAACTGAGATAAGTTTTTTTTTTAGATACAAACCTTGTGGTCTTTCCTCAAAGCCTACAATATCCCTGTTGTGACTCCTCTGAAGTCAAGGGGATCGCTCATTGGTTGAGGCAGCAGCAGCAGGGTCTCAGGCTGTGGCCGTGCTGCAGGAAGAAACCTAAAAGGCTGGCAGAGCCTGTCCCTTGGAGGAGCAAAGGGTTGGAGGCCAGAGCTTTGATGGGGACCTATCACATGATGACGTTCTGCAGGAGCCCTTACCATCCTATCATTTTTTTAAATCTACTTCATTAGATTCTAGCTTCATTAAAGCAAGTGGCGTGTTTCCCTGTGGTGCAGTAACAGCTTAGTCTGTGGTATCGGTTGCAAGTTTGGCATCTTTGTAAACCACATAACTCTGCTTCCAACTCCTGACTCCCCAAGATCAACTGTTGATACTATAGCCCAGTTGATGTCTTCTCATCCTTTTGTTCATTTTTCCTGAACCTTGGATTTCTCTGCCCTGTGCTATCTTACTCCCTTTCACCTGGCAGAGAAAATGCATACAGGAGACAACACAACCAAAATTTACAATGCCACAGAAAAAGCGGTTCGTTATGTATTTCTGTAAGCACAAAGACATTATTAATTACGTGCACTTTATCAGGTTTTATACCCATGCTGAGTTGCTGCATAAGTGTTTGCAGGGCTGGAGACTGTGCTGTGCTGCTGGCAGCCTTTGCGTGGCTGGTCTGAAGCCACCTTGGGTACCACTGCATCAGCTTCAGCATCTCCCCTTGTTTGCAGTATAGACATGTGCAGAACCATCCCTTGCTCCTAGAGCTACCCCAGGGCAAAACATTTACAGTATGCCTCTTATTTGATGCTGAGCTGACTATTTCCGTAATTCTTGAGGCTCTGTAATGCACCTGTAGAAAAAGTGCAAGAGATGGGTTTATTGTTGCTGTCGCATTCGCTCTAAGGCTGTTCCACCTCCGTGTTATCTCGTGCCCATGGTAACACACTGTAAAATGCCATTCCATGAAAAACAGCTGATTGTCAGTACTGCCCAATAGCTCCAAGGAATCATGAAAGCTAATAAAAATGATTCACATTCACTCTCTCCTCCCTTTAAACCAGCTGTTTAAAAGAAAAGGGGCCAAATTGAAAATGAGCATCAGCGGTTACAAGCCGGGCAAAGTCAATAAAGTCGCGACAAGGAGGAGCAGGTCTCCGTCTGATTTCAATTCGTGCTGCAGGGGGGAAGCAGAGGGTGCAGCAGCATTATCATAACTTTTCATTAGTCTCAGTGGGCAACCCATTCAGCTAACAAGACCCATGCCAGCAGAATGCAAGCCTGGTGATAACCTGCAGAAGGCACCGAGGAAGAAATTGCCTTATCAAGTGTCTGGTGGGGTTGCTGCTACCCCGAGGAGAGCAGGAGAGAGGCAAGCTGGGCACGGACAGGCCACCTTCTGCATCTCCGCACAACGGGGGCAAAGGGAAACCCTCTATGGGGAGAGCTGTAGGCAAAGGAGTTTGCTGGGCTCTCCTCAGAGAGGGTCGGAGGGAAGCCAAGGGCAACTGAAGAGACAATTAAAAGCAATAACACACTGCTCAGGTGAAATTAGTGCATGCTTCCTCTCAGGGAACAATATCTCTACGAACAGCTTCAGCCAGGCAGAACAAATATTTGTCTGTCTAGAGGAAGAGGGTACTGGGGAGAGGAGGTAAAGTTGTGTTTCAGCCTGTGAATCTCTCAGTGAGTTCAGGTTGGTATAATTCATCTGAGTTAGCTAAAATGATGTGGGTTTTGTTTTTCTTTCCCTCTAGAGAAACACACAACGTGTTAACCTGATCCATTTACAAATAGAGCAGCTAAATAGGAACGCAGCGAAAGCTTGGGACAATCTAAGCTGGCATGTGGTACAGTTAGTGTTTACAACACTCATTAGGAAGGTAAATGATGCCTAAAACTGTTTTCAAGAGACTTAGAGAAAATTTTTCGTTGTGGATTGCATCAAAATATAACTTAACATTACAAAAGAACCTCTCAGCTAAATGCTGATACCACAGCAAAGTGAAAACTATTTGGAGTTCACTCACAAGAATAAAGTGAATACATTTCAGGTACTTTATATCACGAATGATTGAAAAAAAAAAAAAGGTTAGATGATGAATTAATTTTTTTTGTGCATGTGTATGATAAGCCATCTGTAGAAGTAATGCTATGTGAATATTAATAAATATGCAGTGAACTAGTATTGTATTTCAGGCTGTATTGATGATATTAATGAGAATGGTAATGTATGTATGTTTATTATGATTAACAGAACTGTGTTCAGGTTGTTGCATTTTCCATCTGAACCAAATTAGCTTTCCCTTTCTAAAGTTGTTGAAGATAAACATTAAATATACAGAAATGATCGGTGAAAAAGCTCCTCTAAAACGCTCTTCATTCCTATGTCCTAGTATAAATGAGTCTTGAGAATTAAATGTTATTGACAATTATGGACATACAGTACCCAAAGGGGAAGGAACCTGATCTTCGTAACAGTGAGTTACAAGCAACTTCCACCAAGCCCAGGATTAAAAAAAGACTCATGAACTTCAATGAAAGCACATATATGTATACAGGTAGAACATGAGAGCAGCTTTGCTGGAGATAGAGCTGACAAAGATACTCTGTTTTTCAAGTTAATGAGAAAATAAGTCAGGCTGCCTTAAAGACATATCTTAATGAAATAATTAACTATAAATGAGCTGCTGTACCACTAACAGAGTACAGAGTCCAGCCTAGCCTGTAACTTCAGGGCATATGCAAGGAAAAAAAAAATAGCTGAAATAATGAAACAAATTCTGTTTATATCAAAGTTTAAACACAGGTGGTTTGTTTTTTTGTGCCCTTTGCTCTTTTGCATTTCTTCGCTGGGAGCAATTCAAATAATTGTATTTCTTAATTGCCATAAGACTTGCTCCTACAAACATTAAAAAGTGTGTAGAAAAGGAGCTGGCTTCTTTCTAAAATATTCAGTGAAGCAGCTCACATTTTCTCCAAACAAAATGAAGTTCTTCCCTGACTAGAGCTTATAGATATGGACAGAGGTCTAAGAAAAGTGATTAGTGTTTGACGAGAAAGATGCAGAAAATAGAGGTCCATCCTGAAGATGCATGGCCCAAGCCCTTTCAGGTGGGCAAACCGGGAAGGTACTAAAAAAAGATGACTGAGTGGTACCAGAAGATGAAAGAGCAGAGGTTTGAGGAAATGATAACGATCATAGAATGGAGGTTCCCATGGAAGTTTTGAGCTTTGTTTCAATAGAAGCAAGTTATTATAATCTATCAGCAAAGTGTCCATCCAAACATAGATGGACAGAGTCAAGGTTGTGGAGTGTATTGGATTCCTTTCTGTTCAGTAAGGATATTCTCACAATACTTTCCATTTTCTACATGAATATTATTAAACTTTGAGTTTAGTGCAAAGAACAGGGAAATTTACAGCTTATTCTGGGCACTGCAATTCTCATCATGAAGTTATTAACAAGAAGGAACGAACAGTAATTGTGATAGAACAACGAGGTTATGATTATAACTTGTTCTTACACCAGCTAAAAATTACACTCCTGTGATCTCTCTGTTTTGCTGTAACTGGGAGCTACTTTTTAACTTGGGAAATTTTCAATAATAGAGCTAAGACGGAAATTACTGGACATTTCTTTGAACAGCAAGCTTCTCGAAATGCGGAGAGAATGTCATTATCAGCAGGTTCATGTATTTCAAAATGCGATGTTCATCTGACAGTTCTTTCAATCTTTTTTGGTAAAATACATCTGTAGCCATTGTGTAATCCCCCCCACACACCTGTAAATTATAGTGTGGAATGTCATGATTTATTTCATAGCATGAAAGCTGTTAAATTAATACTGACAGCACCATTAGCGTTCAGATCTTGAACTGAAGTGCAAGTCAGCTCTGCTTAAGTCATCATTCTCATGAACCACAAATAAATGTGCAGTTAGAAAGGGTGCCATAGGTTAATCAGAGCTGAATTAGTAAAGAAAAATTAGTAAAGAAGTGTGCAATTCAGGAAATGACATGCTGAATCTCTTACTCTAACATCATTTCTGTAAGCAGCCAATGCCAAAGACTCCAGAATACTAAAATATGGGCCGAAAATTTGATTCATTCTGAATGAACTAAGAGATATCGATATTATTTCAGCAGCCGAATCTTGTGGTCTGACTGCTCCCACCTACACCTGGTACCTTGTTCCCAACTCTTGGCAAGCAGAACTCAAGTGGGCTTCACACACCCTGGACTCCTCTCTGGCCACTGTGTTCTGGGACGAGTCCTGGTGAAAAGTAAAGTAGAGAGAACCAAATTAACGTAGCTAATAGCATTCTTAATTTATCCCACCAAAAATCATCAAATACTGTTTTTCTGCCCTAAACCCAAGATTCCTTGATACCAACTTTCAGAAAAGGCGTCCTTCTGCTTGCACTGCAATAAGATGTTTAATTTTTATTTTTAACCTCTTCTGAGCTAACATAGATTCATACTTTAAACAGTCACAAGTATCTGCTTTTCCTGAAGATCATACTCCATCTCATTTGTTCCCTATGCAATGCTCCCCATTTTGTTCTTTTTCTACATACTTAAACCAATTTTTTTTTCTCTAGTCATATAGATACTACCTATTGGCCTTTTTGGAGGCGAAAAACTGGGTATGTGTCCCTAGAACCTTATGAATTCTGTTGTAGTACAAATATTTATCACAACTATTTTAATACTAACAGCTGTGATCTTTTAACATGGAGAGCCTGTTTTATAAAGGGCCAAGTGCTCTGTACTTCTTCCCGATTTCCAAAAGATTTGAGATTGCTCATGTTTGGCATGCCACTGATGGGGCCTAGCATACTTCAAGGAGGAACTGTTTCTTCTTAACGAGGAATAATTGTTTTCTCTCCCAATATAGCTCTCATCCAAAGTTTAGACATTATTTGTACCTTTACTTGCATTTTTATCTGAGCTATTTAGTCCAATCTATTTGTCTCTCTGAAGGTATCAGCAACATTCAAACTGAAACATAAACTATCCAACCTCCCAAACCGTTTTGTTTGTTCTTAAGTCACCCATAATAATTTACAGCTTCTGTGAGAATCTCCAAATTCAACAAGTGTAGTTTCTCTCTGATCATTTACTAGCTTCCCCCCTCCCCCGCTCCCACCTTAGGTGAACCCAGAACGCCCCAAAAAGGGAATACAAACAATTTATTTTTTTTTTTAATGAAGTTAAATGAAATTTACTTTCTTTCCCCCAACGTCGTGTTACTTACAAAAGTATACTTCAGTAATTTCAAACTAACATACTTAAGCTGAAGTAACTGCTAAATAAAAAAGAAATAATACTTTAATTGATGTAATTACTCATTCCAAATCAAACGTTTCTCTTCTGATTTAGAACACCAAATGGGACGCTGATTAATGGAACAAGATGGCCAGTCTTCACCAGTACTGAACAAAAATATTTGACATTAAATACCGACACTTCAGAGATACTGACAAAACTACGTGCTCAGCAGTGTCGATTCTGGAATTTTTTTTTTCCCAAAGTCCTGGAAATGACAGGTAAAAATGCTTTTATAGATGTCTTTATTTAAACTTTCATTTAGGATCATTTACTTAATGTTAACATGAGACTTGAGTTTAAATATTTACATTCCTGTTTGTAACTGAATTTCCCGTGAGACGTTCAGGTGTTGGACACCCTGCTGTGGTGAGGGTACACCCCACAACGTGCCCTGTGCTTCTGGCCATGGGCTCACCGCCCTGTAGCGCCCTCTTATGCGCTAGGACAAAGCCTGGGGACAGGCCAGGGCTCGGGACTTGTGCAGCGTGGAGCTTCTCTGCCCCAAACTGGAGAGGCAGCCCCAAGGTGAGACATTTTAGAGCACTGCAAATCTCTGTTCTCAAGCTACCCTCCAATTTAGGGTTGGCACTGCCTGGCTCCTGCTTCCTGGGGTACGGGAGAGAGCAGGGAAGACATTGCTGAAGAGGAATCTTGCGCTAGGATTTCTGGAGACTGTAGGTGTTCTGTATAAGTTTCATGTATCTGAAGGACATTGTGGGGTGTTATATTGGGATTATATTATGTGTTGTTTATGGGATTGTATTGTTACGCAGCTAATCCACAGAGGATATGAAGTGTATTACTGCTGCTGCAAGGGGATTCTGTTCTACATCTCACATGAGAGCGCCATGTGTTTTATTTCTAGAGCGTCAGTCATTGACAACAACCAAGAGACTTCAAGACTTGCCTATGCAAAATAGAACTGATTTGTGCCTGACTCTGTATACAATGAGTTTATGAAATCTCACTACCCAGAAAAATGTAACAGGCTGTTTGAAACTTAGAACATAGAATGGTTCAGGTTGGAAGGGACCTTAAGGACTATCTAGTTCCACCCCCCTGCCCTGGGCAGGGACACCTCCCACTAGACCAGGCTGCTCAAAGCCTCCTCCAGCCTGGCCTTGAACACCTCCAGGGATGGGGCAGCCACAATTTCCCTGGGCAACCTGTTCTAGCGCCTCACCACCCTCACAGTAAAAAAATTCTTCCTAATATCCAATCTAAATCTACCCTCCTTCAGTTTGAAACCATTATCCCTTGTCCTATCATTACACTCCCTGATAAAGAGTCTCTCCCCATCCTTCCTGTAAGCCCCCTTTAGGTACTGGAAGGCTGCTATAAGGTCAGTTAAACACAAAGTACTCAGATTTTCATTAGAAGCCCCATGCCACTGTTTTTGCAAAGCCCAAACAGACCAAGCCTCTGTGCTTCTGGACTTCAAAAGGAAATGATTTTATAAAGTGATTTTGCAGCTCTGGAACTGCACTTTGACTGGAGAGAGGAAAAAAAAAAAAAGAAAGAAAGAAGAAAAAAGTCTCATTTCAAAAATAAGATACACTTTTTAAATGTTAATTAGTAATTTACAGGCTTTTCTGTAGATTCAGTTTGAATGTTAGTCTTAAAAATATGTAAACTTTCATGGTGCACAGATGATTCTTTCTGAAATAATTTATTCCTTCCTCATTTGAGCCTATGACTGTGTTATGGCTCAACTTTTATCCCCTCTCAGTTCAATAGATGTTTTTCAATTAAATCAAGAGAAGCAAAATCTGTAGGTAAAATGAATAATTTATAAAGCATACACTGTGATTTTAAAATCACGGTATACCGAATTATGGATGGATTTAAAGGAGGTTTCTCAAATTCTGACAAGCCCTTTATGCTGAGCCAGGAGAACTGAACTATTTTACATATTTCTTTAACCTGGCTGTGAACCCCTATTGAGTCATGCGCATCTTACAAATGGACTGTGCGTAACCAAAGTCTCTGTGGCAGAGCAGAAGAGACCACATCACCCGACATAGTTCAACACACCTTGGCAGGACAGCAGAGTTGCTTTGCATGGTCCTGTGGTGTGAGGGATGACAAACCAACGCTCTGGATCTGCCAGGAGACAGAAATACACCACTTTGCCGTATTCAGTAATTACAACATAAATTTACATAATTTAATTAAAAGACATTCCTGAGCACATTCTTAGCAAAAGTAAAGAATCATCGTGCCTGGATGCTAATATAGAAATGAGACAAGAATATCGCCAAGAAGAACTGCTGCTTTGTCATATATCTACATCTATCAGTCCTTGAAACATTGCAACAGAAATGCAATGTTTTTGTATTTACGTTCCCTATACAATCTTATACAATTCTGACAAAGAAACCTTTAACATTCTTCTTACAAACATGATATAATACTTTATATTGTAATAATTCTTTTCACTGAAATATTATTTTGCATTTTCTATCTCCTTTTATGCCCAAAGGAGTGTGTATGCCGTAAATACATATATTTCCTCATTTTCTGAGGGTCTGTCTTTTCTATTGCTTCTTCAATTGAAATATTCTTAGAAAAAAAAAAAAGATTACTTTAGCATGATAAAAGATGACACAGAACAAGAAGTAAGGAGATTTTATGTTATCATTATTGGAAGTTATAGTTCAAGTAGGGTTCAGATAGACAAAGTGGAATTATATCAGGTATAACATGAAGAGAACAATCAACCCAACTTATTTTGCAGAAATTGCAAGGGGATTTCTCATTGTGCCAAGCGGTCAGAATTTGACATGGATGTGTTTGGTAACGAACCACTTGTTTAGTTACTGATCCGCTCCCAGCAGAAGCCTTGCTACCCTCTTGAGGTCTTCTGGGCATGTAACGGCTGGCTCCAGATGTGTTCAGCATCTGAGCAAGCCTGTTCCCATGGCAGGCTGGGTAAGACAAGTTCCTTGAGGCAGGGAAATACATGAGAGAGGAAAATATTTAGTCCCTGTCAGCTTTAAGGTTAACTGTTTCCCATTTTCCTCAAGAAAGAAAATCAGATGTGTTCCAAAAATATTATCATGGGTATGGATTGAGAAAACTAAGACGAAAAAAAAAAATAAAAGTCTTATCACTAACACAACTGTAACAGATATGTATGAGATATTGGCCTTTATATCTCTAGAGTACTTTGTATCATCTGGGAAGATTTCTCAATGTCTTCTCCTTCAATTCAATGTATAAAAGTATAATCGAAGACATGAGTCAAAACTTGTAGTTTTGTGTCCAGCTTGATGATAATCACTAGACAGGTAAACTGGACCTAGACATGCCTAACGTGGGCTTTCAGTTCCAACTAGATACAATTTCTACACAGATGTCAACCCTATTGAAAAGGCACTGAGAATACCCTCCATCCCTGCTCACCCCAAGACAAGCTGGGACCATTCGGCATTTAACGTTTCATTCAAGGGCATGACCTCTGGGACAATCACCAGAACTTTTTCTGATGACTGTTTCTAAAAGAAACCCACTGGAGGGATAGTAAACAGTAAGTGACTCTTAAGTAGCTTTTAGAGCAATCATATGTTAATTATAAAAGCATCTATGTTAGACTCTGCCTCCTTAACACAACCTTTAATGCATCTAGAGCCCTGACTATTTATATATGCCGTTTCCTTTTGACTATAGAAAGCTGTAGGCAGCCAAGCTTTCCATTTATTGCTCCGTTACTATTTTGGTATGCCTATTATATATAATACATATTTTTCTATTTTATTTTATATTACTGCATCGTATTATCTATAGAGAAATGAAACAAAGTAGGTCATGTAAATAAATCATGTTTTAAAAGAACCCTAAAAAGATTTTGAATGTGAAGGCTGAGAAAAGTTCAGCCTCTGGATCAGTGAATAACAAAACCAATTGTATTTGCTATGATCCTTCAAACAGCATCTGGATTCTGTAGAGCCAAATACTCAGGGTAGTAAGAATATTAGAAGTGTGACTAATTAGAAGATTCACCATCAGAATTAGTTTTCAGTTTCCACAGAGCTAGATGCTGTACCCATCATGCATGCAGAAAAGTGAACTAGTCAAAAGTAACCTCACCAGTGGTACTGCACCTACCGACAAAGTAAGATTCTACTCGGTGCACCTATGGGCAATAACGATGTGCCTTGACAATCTGATTTCTTTCTAACTCTAATACCTTGCATCCCAGGTCATAGGAGAGATAACAGCCCATACAACATTTCACGTCCCAGAGAGCTCCATTGACTTTTGGAAGAAGAAAATAGAAAAAAATAAAATTAAAAAAATTCTGAAGTCCTTAAAAATACGTATGAAAACAAATACACTGTTGTGGTTAAATAACCATCGATATTCAGAGCGTGTGATTAAAGAACACTGAATAGAGAAACTGAAGTATAGTTAATATTTGTTTTCTCTTTTCTGAACATTTGTGTAGAAACTATCACCATAGGAATCTACAGCATAGATAAACTTGTAGCATTTATCATACTAATGAATTAAGAAGTTTGCAGATACCCACATTTATGAGCTGTTGAGGACAGAAAAATTAATTCTAACTTCTCATCCCTTATTAATTATACTGTATAACAACAGCTATATGGCCTTTGTCCCAATCTTAATGTTAATGCACAAAAATACATTTAAGATTAGCACTTTATTGGCACATCTATCAGTTCAACAAATGATGGTATGGAGATAAATTTAACTTTGCTATAATGCCATTAAAGTAAGGGCTGTATGCCTGCGTGGAAAGAAAAGAAATGCCAGCTGTCAGTGCTGACACTGCCAAAGAATCAAAAAAACACAAAACCTTTCATTTTTTTGGTCTGTTAAGCTGGGACCTTTCTGAGCACCAAGGTATGATTCATTGCCTGCTGAAACCTCCCGTTTTCTCCTTGTAAACTTCACTGGGCTTTGCATTACGATAATTGGTATTACTATAAAGTTTGGGATTGCCTAAATGACTACATATAGCAAAACAACCTCACTGTATTATTAACTGACTTCCCTAGTACTGCAGCACATTGTAGCATCCCAGTGCTCTGAGCTTCTGAGCTGTAATTATCGGTCAAGTAGAATCCTCTAATCTTTTTTTTTTTTTTTTTTTTTTTTGCCTTCTAGCTGTCAGCTCATCTAAGTCATGGGTGGTTGCTTCAAAGAGATTGATGATGTTGGTGATAATGGGATGCATTGACTTGTGACTTCAATTTGGATCTTATCACTGCGAAAAAGCAAACAAATGGGAATCCAAGTTCTTATTTCAGTGTTTTCCTTCCCCCTTTTGTCTTTTAGATTCATAATGGTGGCTACTCCGAAGTTCTCGTTGTCTGCTTTCTGTAGCAGGCTCACTTCTTCACCGTGATCCTTAAGAAGCACTGAAATGCCTCATTAATTTATATTCTAGAACAGTGACTTTTAATTGAAGACATATGTGTGGTAGAGGTATTCCAGTGTCTAGGGTCTTTGGGCAGACTTCAAATGCATCTAAACCTGACTAATTAAAGAAGAAACAGTTTTTTTTTTTTTTAATTTATAAGTGTAGACTTTGCCTGGATAAGTAAAACTGGATACCTATAATCAAATATATGACAAGAAATACGATTAGGGCATTTTTCTCCAAATAATACCACTACTGGTTGATACACTAAATTACCAATCAATTTGACATATATAGAAAATTTGGCTTTACCCGAGACCCTGGCTACATCTTTAATTAAGAAACACGCAAAAATGAGTTCTTAGAATGAGGGAAGTTAAATGCTGTGCACGTCTTCTCCCCATAGTTCTGAGGGTCATATCTGCATAGCCTAGTGATTAAAAGGTGGGTTTATTGTTACTAACGTTTACAAATCCTCTTTGAGTTAATGACAAGCGAGGCCTGCAGAAAAAAAAAAAATGTAAAAGTGACCTGAACTTTTCTTTGATCTCTGATGTAACTGAGCTTACTTACACCTTCAAACTGAGGGAGAGGACTGTAGTTCATTTTTAAATAATTTTTCCTATATTTTTTCTTCACAATTTCTCTTTTGACTACAAGCAGAAGGACAGAACCTCCCCAAGAAAAAGTATCTTGTTTTTATTTCTAGTCTCACTGAAACCATGAAGTAATGTAAACCTCATTTCAAAGTCTCATTAAATTGCCATCTGGATTTCCACACCAAAAAGGTTTGGAAATGTTGAGCTAAACTGCAGATAAGCAACCAAATTACTGGATGCTTCTCCAAACTAAATCTCTGAATCTGTTAACTCTCTTTCCAGAATGTTTTCTCTACTGATGTGTGAAACACAAAAGTATTTCATTTTCACATAACCAGTTAAACTTGCAGTGCTGGCAGATCATAAAAAAAAGGGGAAAAGGGTGTATTTATGGAGGGAAAGGGCCTATGCTCTACTGCAGCAGAAGAACATAAAGTCAAAAGAGCATAAAGGAACCATGGAACCGTTATCTCATGAACACAATTACCAAATTTTTTTGGAAGCAAGCTATGTCAATATGGACACTGAGATAATTAGGTCCAGAATGAATAAAGGCATTCGTCATTCATAAATGGTTTCTAAGCTTTAAGAAAAGGTCTACAACTGATCCAAAATAATAAGCCACGGTATGCAATACAGTCTACATACGTTATCTTTCCTTTACTTGTTGTATGGGTTGTTCCTGCAAGGTCACTGCATTTCTCCCCACCATTAATTACCTTTTGGGACCAGAGGAAGTGATCCCTGTCTGTAAAATACTCTGGGAACCTTGTAAAATTATATATTTTTATTACTCTTCTCATCCTCGCCCTCTGCTCTGATGCCTATAACAAATTTGGCAATAAATATTGCCTTGGGACACAGGATTAGTCGACAAATGCTTTATAGGCTAGAACAAAAAAGAAAAGGCAAGATGGTTTCATGTTGACATACTGCACATTTTACAGTATCCTTCTGCAAACTTGTGTCCCTTATGCTTTAAGCTTGCAGATTTATTTCACAGTGCAGTGAAATCCTGTCCATCCATTGAAATCCATTAAAACTAATGGCAATACTGTTGTTGCCTTGAACAAAGCTGTGATTTCACTGTATCTTTACAAGTACCTATCTCAGTTTGCATATCGTAGTCTTTGGGGTACGTAGGTTTCACTGTAGAGTATACTGAGTAAAAGTAATATTTTGAGGAATTATTATTTTTTTTTTTTTAAAAAAAGGTTGCTTTAAAATTACTCATTTGATGGACAGAAGTATTACCCAAAAGCAACAAGCCCATGCATAAGTATATTTATTACCCTGCAGTATGCTAGAATGATATCTTTGCAGTCCTTCCTTCCTGATGTAGGGATGAGGTGTTAATCACTAAGTTTTCAATCATTCCAGGTTTAAGAAAAGAAGCAAAAGACCATCCTGTAATGTATTTGGAGCAAATGACATTGATAATCAAAATTATTTTTCAATTAGCATATAAAGAGATTCAAATTTAGATTAATGTAACCCATTTCATGTTTTACAGGAAATATTGATGAAGCAGAACGAGAGTGGAAAGCAGGATTCCATCGCTGGAACAATTACATGTCAGACTGGAAAAATCAATTTAATGATTACACTAGCAAGAAGGAGAGATGTGCAGGCTCTAATTAATATGTTTACCCTTTCCAGTATGTCCATATTACTGTTCATCAGGCAGATACGCAGGAAGCTTTCTAACACGTCTAGCATTAAATATGTTATGCAGATTAAAAAATGTTATGGATATAATTTTGATTTCCCAGATCTTTCATTTATATTTTACCTCATATCTCAATAAACAATATAAGGCATCCGTACTCTTTGAAGCTTCACTGTGTTAAATAGGACTATAGAGATTAAAGTCAGAAGATTAATGATGTACGTATTATAAACACTAGCTGCTTAAAAGCACACTTCAAAGAAACAATGTAATCTGTTATAGAAAAATAGATTTTTTTTTTAATAGAAATACCAGTGTTTTACAGTATTGCCATGCGAAACACAATCAGTTTTGATCTGTAACTGCAATGCCACCGCACTCAAACCTTGCTTCAGACATTATTTAATTGACATAAACATAAAGAGATAATGACTTTGCTGGTCACACCAAATGATATTTGCTTGTTAGACCAAAAAGTTTTAAGACCGCCATTAAAGCCTGAATCATTGCTGCTTTATGGCCAAATCTGTAGGACAAAACCATAGTAGGAGAGTATTCAAATATGTATTGAAGGCCTAAATCATCAGCACTCTGTGTGCGAGTCCAATGGTGAAACAAGCCAGAAAAACTGACGCCTCTGCTATTCTCATTTTTCAAGGAGTAAAGACCCACAGACTCACAAAGTAATGAACCCACAGCTTTCCCCACTCAGGCACCCACTGTCTTCAACTGGTAAAAGTCTCTGCTACGGAGGTAAGCTCCAATTATGATATTTTATTTTTGTGCACCGAGTTGCCTCCTAGTCAAGGGGCAGCCCCACATTTACTGGGCCATGACAGACAAACCTGCAGAAGAGCATTGAATTGTGTGTCAGCAGGGTCATCAGAAATCAGCCGTGAAAGCCCTGCTCAGCCAGCCAGCTCTCAGGAGGAGAGCAGGACCCGGCCACAAAGCCCTTGCTCCTCTTGGGGAAGGATCTCTCTGCAAAGGGACATTGGGACCTCAGCGGGAAAGACCCAGCTCTTTGACATGGTCAAGTGAGCTCTAGTTGCCATGCAAGTAAGCATCTCCTGGACCCCTTTCTACCTGCTTGAGCTCAATCTATTAGAAGCTTCTAAAAATACCCTTGAATAATTCTTCTTGTTACTTCTCCGCTTCTGGAGGGGGTTGGAAGTTGTATGCCTGAAAAACACCTTAATTGGCTGGTTTTTACTGGCCCAACTGGGAAGAATAAATGCCAAAAATTTGATAAACATAAGGAGTATGTAAAAGCAACAACCCATCTCATAAATAAATTATCCTGAAGCTTTCTGTAAATGTAATAGCATTTCAGTGCATCTATTTTCTGTTCTAGCAATTCCAATCTCTTGCACAATTCCTTCTCGAATTGAGACTGTAGACATCTAGATAACGAATTGAGAGTGTTCTCTCTCTGGCAATCAGTTTGACCACACCGGATCCCTACACTGAAAGGATTTATTTTTGCAGAAAGTCCAAATTCTGCCAGAGATGATGGCTTATCATCTTTTCAGGTATTTCTAAGAGAATACAATTATTTCCCGACTAAATTATGGAAAACCACCTTTTAACACAGTATTTCCAAAGACTACAATCAAACCTGTGCAATCAAAAAACCTGGTCATTTTTGAGCAAGCTGATTAAAGTTTGAAATTATCCGGGATTAAAAAGCCCTCTTTATGCAGCACTTCATGTTTATACCACAGGCAATTAGCTCGTTACATACATTAGCATAGTTACTGCTATTAATAGTTGCATGGAGAGCTGTGTCAGTCTACAGTGTATTGGGTACTTATTGGATATTCATCAGATCATGATGTCACTCATGCCAGTGATGAGCTACCAAAAAAAAAAAAAAACCAACCAAAAAACCACAGAAGGATGAACTTTCTGCCCATCCTTGAGCCAGTTCTGGCACTCCCCACTGCATTTATGTGGGGTACTTCATAGACATGTTGGGTGCTGACCTGCCACAGTGAGCTTTGACAGCACCAACAACACCTAAGCATGTGTAAAAACAGCATTTGTCTCTTCGTCTCTTTTGATACCCTCTTCTTAGCTATATTTCACTATCTATCCGTCTAATCAGCCTCATCAACGAGGGGAAAAAAAAAAATCTGAGCTAATTAAAATGCACAACTAACCTTTGGGAAAGGCAGGTTGCAAAGCAGTTTATAAAATATTTTTTCTGGAAAGGTGTCCTTTGTCTGTATGTGCTGTGAGCCAGGCTGGATAAGGTCTATTTGAAGACTAATATCCTTTCCACAGCGCGCATACCACGCCTGTGACATTCTTAAGAAGGAATAAGGTTGGAGAGAAGAGGAAAGAAAAGCAGAATAAAATAAAGGTTAAACCATTTTTTGAAGTGTGGTTTTACTGATTATCCTGGTGTGAATAAATTGCTAGCTTTGTATTTTTCATACGCTAGCAAATAATATCTCCATTTATCATTCATATGAAATCAATATATCATGTAGTCATGATTCATATCCCACACTTATGCAAAAATAGGAAAGTCTTAAGTACTTGGATGTAAGTGGCTAAGGTAATGAAGAGTGAAAAAAGACCAGTCCCCATTGTGGGTAGTTTCAAACTAAAGGTCAAACAAACTTCTGATGGAAATTGTTGGAGGATACTGTGTCATTGCTTAAAAGGATGATTAGAGGGATATCTCACCCAGACCTCACTGAAGATGTAATGCTGTTAATTAATGTCTTCTCTTGGCTCGAAAGAGGCAAGAAACCAAGGTTTCGCTGTGAAACCAGAGAAAATGTGTTGATTCTTTCTTGCCATTCTTGATATCTGAAGCAAGAATTCTGAATTTAGTCCCAGAGTTGCTGAAAGATTATAATAAAATGAACTGCAGTGCCAACAAAAATGCTGGCATTAAACCAGTCGTCATTAGGTTTATAAGCTTACAGCATGCTGATTAAATTACAGACATTTCACATGTATTTTAGAGACAGTCATAAGAGGACTGAAGTCACAAATTTCCCAGCAAAACTCTGTTTAATTAAAGCCACCAGTTTTTGCATTTTAAGTGTTTTCTCTAAAGGAATTTGGGTTAGATAAGCTTCCAGTAAAGTTAAGCATTATTTGAGTGAAATCCCATCTGTGCTCCTGCTGGAGTATCAAAAACTGCAGGAGTTGGGATGTTCAGGGCACCTGGTCTCAGGCACCCTGGAGAAGGGCTAGGGCTGGTCTGCATAGCTGGATCAACCAAGGTTGAAGCTTTCTGGCTTTAAATAGGGGCACTCAAACCCCAAAAGTTCTGTCTAGCAGAGCTCACACCCCCACAGGGTTTCCAGGCTTCCTCCCAAGTGCAGGTTTTACACTCAGAGCTCAGATTTTTGGGACGCGTGCTCAGCCCTTGCTGTCCTAAGCCCTGGCCATAACTCTAGGTTTATCATACTGATAAAGCCAAATTTCTGTTTTAAGTGGAAGCCTGAGTTTTTGGCCCTCTTTGGTCACTAGAGGCTCAGGCTATTTATAGAGCAGAGATTACTGCTCTATAAACACACAGATGTACGCGCAGAATTTAGATCTTTGTGAATAGACAGCTTGTATGTGTCTCTTCATACCAAGAAGCAGAGGCAAACCTCTATCAGCTTATAGTTGGAAAGGTATCTTTGCAACATAAGGAATATAAGTCCCCTTTTTTTATTAATATTTTGAGTGTTGGAGAGATAATTATTTTAGACTATGTGACACTGATGGAACTGTCAGAAAAATGTATATGTATTTCATGACATACAAGCTTAATATGACCTCTGTAGGCCTCCCTAATGTTCCTATCACAGCGGATCATCAGCAAGTGATTTGACCCATTGTCACGTGCAGATAGATCACATAGATTAATCTGAACGTAACATTAACAGCGGAGAGAGACATATTCGTCTCTGTCGACATCCTAATGTTGTCTTCTCAGGCTTGATTATGGTTCATGCATTTCTACTGGCTCAGCACCAGTTCTGCAACATCAGCAGCAGCTATTTAGAGGGACATAATAAACGTCACCGTACTCCAGTTACACCTGCAGCGTGTCCAGATAGTAAAGAGCAGCCAGCGCTGCCACTGCCAAATGCCAGCCTGTCCACAGAGGGCTCTTGCCCTTCCGTCCCCTCTTGGGGGGAAGAAAAATAAAAAAAACCACCAAGGAAAAAACCAAAAAAAAAACAAAACAAAAAAAGGAGGAAAAAAAAACATGAAAAAGAAA